>PVLC010031912.1:0-18431 GCA_004027655.1 Graphiurus murinus | reverse complement strand
ATCACAGGCATGCACCACCATGTCTGGCTCAGCGTGATTATTTCAAAGTTAAATGAGATGATATAGCTAGGTGTGGTGGTGCATGCCTGTAATCTCAGTACTTGGGAGAAACAGCCTCAGAGGCAGACTGATGGAAGTCATGCCCACTTTGTTCAAGTGCAAGCCCATGTCCTCATACTAATGCCCACATCTGGGGTTCCAGTTAAGACCTACTATGTGAGACAGTCATTCAGAGGCAAAGGCTCCTTAGCTGTCCTCCTCACTTATATCGACACCCTCTATGACCCATTCCCCACACCTCACATTCCTGCTCAAAACCCCCAAAGCTTCCTATCATCTGGGGACCACACTTTTTCTTTGTATATACTTGTTCCAAGGCCTCTTCACTGCTGTTCCTTCTCACTAGGAAGGCCTCTGCCCTAGGACCTCACATTCTGGCTATTTTGTTTGCCTGGAATGCTCACCACCCCAACTCTTGGCATGACTCTCTCCCATATTTTCAGTTTCTGCTTAACCACCAGCTCCTCAAAGACCACCCTGTCTAAAACGACTATGCCCCTAATCACTCTGTCTTTTTTTTTTTTTTTTTTTTGCGGTACGAGGGATTAAACCCAGGGGCATTCTACTTCCAAGCTACATCCCCAGACCTATTTTTTTATTCTTTATTTTGAAACAGGGTCTCACTAAGTTGCAGAGGGCCTCACTAAGTAGCTGAGGCTGGCCGCAAACCCGGATCCTCCTGTCTCAGCTCCCTAAGCGTGCGATGCCACGCCCGGTTAATCATTCTGTCTTCTAAGCCTGCTTTATTTTTCTTTTGTCACGGTTAGTATTACCTGAAATTCTTTCTCACTCATTAATCTGGTGTGTCTCTCCCCCAGGACATAAGGACAGACCTGGATCCTGGACCTTATTATCTCCAAGGTCCGAGACATATGGGCACTCACATATTTGTCAAATGAATTAACAAACACGTGTGGTTGTCAGCCATCAACCTGGCCTGCCCAACACCTTCTAGCCTCTCCAGTGCTCCTGGTGAACTATCCATCGCAGAACCCAGTCCTCACAGACATGGCAGGGGAGCAAGCACATGACCTAATCTTGACCAATCAGAACCTTCCCTGTGACATTACACATGGGGAAGCCTGAGTTTAGGGGGAGGGACAGAGTCAACAGGCTGAAGCAGAGCCCAGAGACAGAGAGTCCTGGCAACAAAGCCTGAAACCTTGATCACCACCCAACTCTAGGACTTTTCTCTCTAAACCAGTGAACTCCACATTAGGCTTAAGTAAATTTGAGTTGGTTTTCTGTCACTTAAAATCTGAGGACTAAAGCCGGGCATGGTGGCACACACTTGTAATCCCAGTACTTGGGAGGCTGAGATAGGAGGATCACAGGTTTGTGGCCAGCCTCAGCAACTTAGAGAAGCTCTCCACAACTTAGTCTCAAAATAAAGACTAAAAAATAGGGCTGGGGGTGTAGCTCGGAGGTAGAATGCCCCTGGGTTCAATTCCCAGTACTGCAGTACTGAAGAAAAAAAATAAATAAATCTGATGACTAAAAGACATTTTTGCCTATAGAGAGCCTATCCCAGAAGATACTCAGTAAATGGGTGAGACTCTATATTGGTGAGTATCCCCTATAAAGAGGAACATGCCCCTTGCTGGCACCACCATCTTGGTTTTCCTTTGGGGAAATGGATTGCTGCCATTGGCAGTGGGTCAGGTGGGCAAGTGACCCAGGATGTCTATCAAGGTTTCTTTGAGTGATCAGAGGCAATGAGCATCAGCCTTAGGATTTGTTTCCCTCTTTTTTTTTTTTTTTTTTTTTGTGGTACTGGGGATTGAACTCAGGGGCATTCTATCTCCGAGCTATACCCCAGCCCTATTTTTTATTCTTTATTTTGAAACCGAGCCTCACTAAGTTACGGAGTGTCTCACTAGGTAGCTGAGGTTGGCCGCGAACCCGGATCCTCCAGTCTCAGCCTCCCGAATGCTGGGATTACAAGCGTGTGCCACCACGCCCAGCTTTGTTTCCCTCTTTAGTATTTCTCTTAAAATTTCTGGGTAAGCCAGGCATGGTGGCACACACCTATAATCTCAGTACTTGGGAGGCTGAGACACTAGAATCACAGGTTCAAGGCCAACCTTAGCAACTCAGCGAGAGTCTCAGCAACTTAGCGAGACCCTCAGCAACTTAGTGAGACCATCAGTAACTTAGCAAGACCCTGTTTCAAAATAAAAAATAAAAAGGGCTGAGAAAAAATAAAAAGTAGCTCAAAGATAGAATGCCCCTGGGTTCAATCCCCAGCACCAAATATAAAAGACAGATGACAGATAGATAGATAGATAGATAGGGCTTTAAGTGTGCTCAGTGGTAGAGCCACCTGGGTTCAACCTCCTGTGCCACCAAAAAAGCAATACATTGCAAAGGGAGAAATGGAGATAAAGTGAATTTCTTCAACTATTCCACTACTGGAGCTGTTCTACCTTCCCCTTCTAGGTATGTCAAAATCCAGACCTATCCTGGGGTTTCTCATTTTTGTGAGCCCCCTCACAAAACATTAGACTGGATATTCCAACACTTGTACGGAAGGTGTTTTGGGTGCTACTCCACGGGCCCCTGAGGCCCAGTCCAGGTTTGGCCCTGCCCTTGGCAGGAGTGGGAGGCACTCACGTCAGGTTTAAAGGGTGGTTCCAGCATGCCAGCTCCCAGCCGCTTGAAGTTCAGTTTCTTGAAAAGGGGGTGTTCCTTCACCTCTCGAGCGCCACCCCCACGACACCCCAGGCGCTCAGCTGGGTCCTTGCAGAGGAGCTGTGGCAGGGCAGGGGTGGTCAGGGTGCCCATGGGTGGGCAGGTGGGTAAGGTACCCCCACCTCTAGCCTCAACCAGGCAGGCCTTCCCCTTGTTGCAGTACCTGGGAGCAGAGTGAGCGGGCCTGTGGGGAAAAGCGCTCAGAATATTCCTCAGGCACCTCCTTCACTAGCCGCTCCACCTCCTCTCGCTTGATCTTCTTCTTCCTCTGCTGGAAGGGCGACTGGCCTGCGATCATCTCATAGAGAAGGCAGCCTAAGGCCCACCAGTCAGGGCTGAATGTATACCGCTCGTTCTTCACCACCTCTGGAGCTAGACGGGGGCACAGGAACCAGGGCTGGGTAGGTGGCAAGGAACGGAGCCTTCAGGCCCCAGCACTGCCCAGCACATGTGAAATTGGGGATCAACTAAAACACCCACCAGCCAGGCAGGCACTATTATCAGCTTGGTGGGGATCTTAGCAAGTATGGGGAGATACACATCCCAGCAAATGAAGCTGATGTGGTCCTGCAGAGACCACACCTAGGGTGCCTGGGTCTTGATTTTCTTTTGTGTTTTGTTTTTGTGCTGGGGATCAAACCCAAGGCCTTGCACATGCTAGGTGTTGTGGCTTGGGTCTAGAATGCCTCCAAAACTCATGTGTTGAAAGCATGTCCTTAGTGTAGGGGTCCTTGGGGGTCCAGGGGTAGGGCAGGGCAGGAAGAGGTATTTGCCCTGTTCTCTCTCTCTCACTCTCCCTGCTTGGGGCCACCATGACTGACTAGTATTTCTCTGCCACACACCTTGCTGCTGTGGTTTGTGCCTTGGAGCTGACCAACTATGGACCTCTAAAACTGTGAGCCAAAGAAACCTTGCCTCCTGTAAGTTGTTCTTGTCAGGTATTTTGGCCACAGAGGCAGAAAAGCAGACTTAAACACTAGGCAAACACTGGCTACAACCCCTACCCAGGAATCCTTATTTTTTAAATGAAGTTGTTGGCAACCAATTCAAATTGTTCTAAAAATGATTTTATTTCAACACAAATATAGGCCAAACTGGGGCCATGTAGCTACTGGTTTGCGACTTTTAAGTTTCATAAGGGAGAAAAGAGAGAGAGACAGAGAGACAGAGAGAGACAGAGACAGAGAGACAGAGAGAGAGAGAGAGGAGCAACTCATACCTGCTGATACCTCCTACCTGCCAGGGCAGGCACTAGGGAGTTTTCCCTGCACTATTTGTACAAGTTCATCTCAAGGCAACCCCAGGAGGCAGCTCTGATGTTCATTTTGCAGTAAAGAGAGGCTGAGAGAAGTGCAGTGTCTAGCCCAAGGGCACACAACAGGTAAGAGGTGAAGCCTGTAAAGCCAGGACTCTGTCTACTGTGTGATGTGGTCCCCAAGAGAAGCATGCGGCCACATTTCGGTCCCTCCATTGGCCTGCACCACAGATAGGCAACCCACTCCAAGCATGGGTAGTTCAGGGGAAAGCAGGGCCAGATGGATTTGATTCCCTCCTTCTCCCATCCCTGGTAGCCACCTGCAGGTCCAGCCAACAGTAGGTGCTCAGTAAGTATTTAGTGAATGAATGATGTGGATTCACAACTATGGGACCTTAGCTGGGTCTTGGTCTCCAAATCTATAAAAGAGGAACATCAATGTGGGCTCCCTTGAGGCCCAGGAGACCCTATACACAAGCGAGTGAGCCAGACCTAAGACAGGGATCCCAAGAGGCTGGTGGGCGGGGGGCAGAGGGAGACTCACCCATGTAGCCCACAGTGCCCACGCGGCCTTTGATGGTCTGGCTCTCAGGCACGTGCACAGCCAGTCCCAGGTCAGAGATGCGGATGTGACCTGAATGGGGTTAGAGAAGCAAGTGGACCTGTTAAGAGGCCTTTCCATCCCACTTTACCCTACCCCACCCACCCGTGCCTCTCCATGTACCATGGTCATCCAGCAGGATGTTCTCTGGCTTCAGGTCCCTGTGGGGAGAGAAGGGCAGGGTCAGACTCAGGACCACCTGTCAGAGCCAGACAGGACTACCCCTCCTAACCTACTTGCCTCCTGGGATCAGATGTGGAGCAATATTCAGGAGTCCTGCTTCCAACCCCCACCCCTGACTCAGGTGAACAGATGAAGGACCTTTTTATGTGCATATGTGTGGTACTGGAGATTGAACCCAGGGGTGTGCTACCTCTGAGCTATACCTACAGTTCTATCTGATTTTTTATTTTGAAACTGGGTCTCACTAAGCACTGAATCTGCAGATCCTCCAGTCTCAGCCTTCCAAGTACTGGGATTACAGGCAGGCATGTACTACCACATGGGGCTCCAGAAACTTTCTAGGCAACTGAAAGGCATCTCCTACCCAGGGAGCACGTTGCCAGACACCACCAGCAGCCTTGTTCATTCCTGGTGTCCAGGAGCTCCCTCCCCTTCAGGGCTGCTTCTACCTTTCCTGTCAAATAGGGCTCCTCATTCATCCCCTGGTGGGGCTGTAAGGAGGCTCAAATCATGGCCAACCACCATCATCACCAGGGCTCTCTCCTACTGAGACAGCCTGCAAGGTAGAAATGGTAGTATCTGCTTCCCAGAAAAGGAAATAGTGTTGGGAGCAGATAGCTAACAGTGAAGGATTACAAAACTGGACTCACATAAGGGTCAATCAGGCCCTAAAGCCTAGGTGTGAGCCACTCAAGTTCACCCAATTTGGGAAGCGCTGTGCCCAGAGCCAACGCTGGTTGCAACCAGGTCACAGGCCCAGCACACCAATATGCTTCTGCTGTCTGGTCTAATCCGCAGTCTCAGCTGTCTCCATCTGTATCCAGCTGTAGCCGCTGGCTGAGGAGGACCAAGCCCTGAGAGGGCTGCCCAAAGAAGTTCCTGCCCACCTGTACACGATCCGCTCCCGGTGCAGGTCCTCCAGGCCACAGCATATCTCAGCAGCATAGAAGACAGCACGTGCTTCAGGGAAGCCGGCCTGGCCCATGTGGTAGATGTGGAACTTGAGATCGCCTCCGTTCATCAGCGTCAGCACCAGGCACAGTGCGTCCTTGGTCTCATAGGCATAGGCTAAGCTCACCTGTGGCCAGGGGACCAAGCCCTCAGGCAGCAGCTGTGGGAGGTCTGAGGGCAGGGCTGACACCCCGCAGGAAACATACTTCTGGGCGCTACACTCCTCAAGACTCAGCAAGCTTCCCAGGCCTGGTGTCAACCCTCCCAACCCAACCTTCCCTGGCATTAGGGGTAAGGCGGAGGGCAGTCCTTGTATTGGAAGGGACTTTAGCCTGGTGGGTTGGGGGACTGGATGGGCCAGGATGGCTAAGAGGAAGGGGAAGGTCTCCTTTCTGTACTTACTACAAACCTACTGTTCACTTTCTCCAGGATCTGCTTCTCATTGAGAGCCATGGCTTCCCCTTTCCGCTTCTTGATCCGTTTCTTCTCCAGCTTCTTGCAGGCATACATCTTGCCTGTTGCCCGCACTTGGCAGGCACAAACCTGTGGTGGGGGAGATGGGGGCAAATGGGAGCCAGCCATGCCTTGCTGGGGGTGCAGGAGTTGGTCCAGGTCCATACTTCCTGGCCCTGTGCACTTTGCCAGTGACACCAGCCGGACCACTCACCTCCCCAAAGCCACCTTTGCCCAGGACTCGGTACTGCCTGAAGGTGTTTTTGGTCACTGGCTGCCTGTGGGTGAGGGAGAAGGGAGCAAATGTTGGCTGACCAGGGCCTCAATGCCCACGAGGGGCCTCCACAACCTGGTCCCAGCCCAACCTGGGAGGAGCTCACCCTTCTAGCCACTTCCACTGTAGGAAACGATTGAAGTAGATGCTGTCGAGGTAGTCGGCAAAAGGGGCCATGCTCAGGTACTCGTGGGTCAGTCTGTTGGAAGGGCCAGACCAAAGGTCAGATCAACACCTCAAATTCTCAGCTCAATGGCCCAGGCCTCCTGTGGTGTGCATGCTCAGTCCACAAAGTCTCATTTGGCCAACTCTCCCACTAACCCACAGAGCAGCGAGACACCCATCCCCTGAAGAAACTGAGGATGCTAGAGATGAGAGGCAAACTGTCTCAGTAAAGCCGTGGGCCAAGGCCGGGGCGAGGAGCTGAGCCATCTGGGTCCACAGAAGCCCCCTTCTCTGGACACATTCCAAGCCTATGGGCAGGGAGGCTTACCGCGTCAGCTCCTGGAAGAGGTCTTTGCAGGGCCCCTGCTCCAGCCGCTGGGTGCAGTTAGTCACCAGCTGCCGGGGGACCTCAGGGATGAGGTCAGGACCCTGGGAACAGGTCATAGGTCAGTGCAGGGGGCTCCCTTGGACAGTTGCCCACTCCTAGGGTAGAGCTGCCAGATATCTCTGCCGGTGCCAGGGTCAGCTGCAAGCAGGTGGTGCGCTAGTTGCCCACTTGCAGGACTCCCTTCCAGCCACTTCCCCGTGCAAGGCAGGGTGAGGCATGCCACTGGCAGGCCGCCTGGCCCACCCCTGGGCTCCACGCCCATGGTGCTGTCTGGAGCAGCTCCAAGCACTCACTGCCCAGGCTGTGGTCACTCTTCTCCTTGTAGTCACCAAGCCCCGCCAACTGCTCTCACCGATTACTGTTCACTCACCGTGTGGCTCAGAAAATTCTGCATCAGCCGCCGCCCACACGCCTTCCGCTTCTCATCAGGGGTCACTTCGTACTCAGCCTGCAGGGTAGGATGCAGAGAGGCTGAGGGTCTGGGTGGAGCGACAGGTGTGGGGCAATAGGGTACAGTGGCTGGGACTGACACCTGCCCTCAGGGATGGGTGGGTCCCAGAGCAGGCTGTACTCACCACCCCATCTAGGAAGGCGACACAGCGGGTCAGCTCAGGCCTTGTGGCGCAGAACTCTCGAAACAGCAGGCGCCCGATGGGCTGCTTCTCACACAGGCTGTGGTAGTCACGCTCTGAGGGCAGAGGTGAGAGCTGCTGGGGTCACAGACCCGGAGCCCACTGGCAGGGCATTCCTGCCCACACCATCAGGTCCTGCAGCATGGCAGCCATTACCTCCATTACCTCATTTAGAACCCTCCCACAAGCCTGAGGTGGGCACTAGTATCATTCCTAACACGACTTGGGACTATGAGGCCCAGAGAGGTTAACAGATTAGCTCAATGTTACACAGCTGGGAGTCTGAGCTCCAGAGCCCAGGCCTCCCCTTCCCCTTGTAGTCTCCTGGTTCACATGACTTGCATATGTCACAGCGCTGGGCCTGGGTGCGGTCTGTGAAGTTCCGGCCCTGGGCCAGGCCGGGCCCACACCTGTTGCCTGCCTGGTGAAAGTGGGAGAGGAAGCTGTGGCTTCCGGTGTGCTCTCAGCTGGGCCTCCTTCCCAGGCGATGGAAGCAGCCATGGACTACTCTTTGGGGGCCTGGGCAACTGTGGATACTGCTCAGACCTGGGGCCTCTAGCGAGATAAACAGGAACTGGAGTCTTGAGCCCTTCTGTCCCCTCCCAGAAGGAATATTGTCACAGTGTCCTGGCTTTGCTGGGCACCTCCGAGGGGTAGGCCAAGTGGGGCTCCTAACACAGTCAACCTGGGGACTGCTCCCTCTGACCTGTGGGTCCTACTCCCCTGGATTGGCTCCCTTCCTGTTCCCAATCATCTCCTGCCCTCCTGCCCACACCCACTTCCACTGGTCCTAGTCAGTCCCTGTTCACTCTCTGCCCTCTAACCATCTCAAGTCCAGGAACTGAAACTGGGCTGGGTGGTACAGCCTCAACCTTCCTGGTCATAAGGCCCCCCCAAACCCAACCCCTATGCTCCAGGGCAAGGTCTCAGGGGGGGTTCCCAGGTACCATGGGTCGCCCCTACTCTGGCAACCCCCAGCCTCTCCCCAGGCCTCACCAAGGCTGAGCCGCAGCTCTTCACACTGGCTGATATGGGGGAACTGAAGCATCTGCCGCCATTTCTTGCTCTTGCCTTTGCGATTCCCACCACCACCTGCAAAAGCAATCAGGCACTGGGGCTTGCTGGAGTCCTGCTGCCTCCCCTCTACCCACAGAGTGGTCTGAAGGCCTTCCGAGCCCAGGGAAGACCCAGTCTACCCTTGGAGGCACCTCAGGCCTTCCTCCACATGCTCTGGTATGCCCTTGCTGGGTTCCAAGACACACATGGTCCTTCTGAGCCCTCCTGCTAGGGCCTGGGAGAGCCAAGAGGGGCAATGAGACCACTTTAGTGCGAAGCTTAAACTCAGCTGCTTCCCCCCAAGGAGGAATTCCCCAGGAGAAGAAAGTAGAGGACAGCACAGTGAGGGAAACTTCATAAGTCAAGGCCCACAGGAGAGACCTTCCTGATCATGTGGGGGGGCATGCCTGAGAAATGCCAGGGACAGAGGGCAGCCTGGGCCTCCGGGAGGCTCTCAAGCCTCTCTCACCAGGTTGTGTCTCCCTTTGCCTCTCTCTGCCTACAAGCAAGGTGGTGGCAGGAAGGCTGGCACTCAGGATTCTCCCTCCCCTATGCAGAAGGGCTTCTCTGGCTCTGATGCTGCCTCATTTTACCTGGCTGGCACCTCATGTGTAGCTGCTGACACCACCGTAGCAGCTAGAATGCCTACAAAGCCAAAAAGGTAGGGTGAATGTGGGCCTGATGTGAGACAAAAAGGAGTCGTGGAGAGTGTGGTGAACTGCACTGGGGAATGCATGCTGGCTCAGTGTGACTAGCCCTTCTGATTTTTCAAAAGTAGCTAGAGCTGGGCATGGTGGCGCACGCTTGTAATCCCAGTACTTGGGAGGCTGAGACTGGAGGATCTGGGTTTGTGGCCAGCCTCAGCTACTTAGTGAGGCCCTCCACAACTTAGTGAGACCCTGTTTCAAATAAAGAATAAAAAAAGGGCTGGGGGTGTAGCTCGGAGGTAGAATGTCCCTGGGTTCAGCCCCCAGTACCACACACACACAAAAAAAGTAGCTGGAAATCCAGACTGCTACATGAAATACTGGTTTCTATTTTATTGAAAATTAAATAAGTAAATACATAAAAACCTACTGCAAGCTGGGCGTGGTGGCATATGCTTGTAATCCCAGGACTTAGGAGGCTGAGACAGGAAGATTGCAAGTTCGTGGCCAGCCTCAGTTACTTAGTGAGGCCCTCTGCAATTTAGTGAGTCTGTTTCAAAATAAAGAATAAAAATTAGGGCTGGGGATGTAGCTCAGAGATAGAATGCCCTTGGGTTCCATCCCCAGTACCAAAAAAAAGAAAAAGCCAGATATGGCCTGTGGACCACCAGGTTGAGAATGACAGAAGGAACCTAAGTCTTAGAGCCCTACAGATCTGGGTTTAAATCTCAACATTTTAGGCCTATTACTGTCCTCTGTGGCCCTCAATTTCTCCATGTGTCCTTTAGGTCCAAAGCTATCTCCAGAGGAATTGTGAGGATATATAGGAAGATCTTTGTCCAGCATCCAGTAGGGCTGTAGCAAGAGGTGGGCCCAACTCCAACAACTCAATGGCAACCCTAGGCAACCACTTTTCTTTCCTGGCCTCAGTTTCCCTTGAGGTTCTCCCAGTCGTGTCTCCATCTGACTGGGTGGAAGTAGGTGGTGTGCAGGAAGTAGCTGCCTTCTAGGGAGGGGGCAGGGCTGGGTCCCCCAATGGGCTCCCTGACCTAAGCTGCCTAGAAGAGGAAGTATTGCAAGGGCCCCTTGAGAAACCTGCTGGCAGCCCTCCTACAGCCTGTACATTTACCCCAGTCATTGCTTCACTGTGAGTGAGCAACAGACCTCCACCCCCTAACCTAGAGCAAGGCCTCCCCAGAAGGGGAACTCCTCCCCCACCCTGGCAGGTCCCTCACCCAACCCTCCACTTGCCTGCCTCCCCCACCAGTTACTTCCTCCTCCCCCTCCTCCCAGCCACATCAAGGCAGCAGCAAATAGTCACATGCAAATACTCTCCTGGAACTGGCAGCTGAGTCTGTGGGGCTCCTCTCCACCCTACCCTAGCCTCCCCTCCCTGTGCCCTGGGCACCTGGGAAAGGAAGGAGATCCAAGTGAGAGCTCATAACCCAGGGCTGTCCCATTTCACCCTCACACCAATGCTACCAGACTGGGCCAATTTCATGAGAACACTGAGGATGAGTGAGAAATCAGTTTGCCCAAGATTACAGAGACGGGAAATGACAGTGGCAGGATTTGAACCTAGCTTCCACAACCCAAGTTCCTTTCCCACCTCAAACATGCCCAACATTTATTATACGTATATGTATACATATACTAAGGGCTCTTAAAAATCACTTAGGGCCTCAGATCACTTGGGAAGCTGTCAAAGGCCCTGGCCCCAAGCTGTCAGCCAGCTCATGAAATGATTCTAACACAGCCACTCCATGGATCGAGGTTCAGGACTCAGTGACAGTCAGGCCTTCCCTTAGTCTTTATGTCCCATCCTCAACCATTCCACAAAAAGGGATACTGAAGTTGAGGGTGAGACTTATCTAAAACCGATGGGAGGGGCAGAACCAGTTAGGATAAGGGTTCTCTAGTGGAGGCACCAGATCTTAGTCTGGCCATTTGACCCTGTGCCTTGACCAGGGCTCACCAAAGCTTGTCAGAAGATGCCCACGCTGTCTGGCCAACCAAGAGAGTGCCCTCAGCAGGCTTAAAGCTTAAACTGGTTAGCCCTAGGAAGGGAGGCCTGGCCGGGCTCCCCCCCGCCCCCTCCCGGGCTGGCTGGATGACGAGGCAGAACAGATCAGCAGATGCCCCCAGAGGCTGAAAGGAAGGCCCGGGGCTCGATAAGGGACAGGAGATAAAACAGCCTCCCTGGGCACCCAGCCTACCATGCTCATTTCCAGGCAGCACTTCCCTGGGGTGACACACACTGGGTGGTCAGAGGACTTCAGGTGCTGTACCCAGCTGGAGGCTCCTCTGAGCTTCCTACAGACTGTACAGGACATCCTGGGTCCTAGGCCTTGGTCAATTACAATCCTGTGACCTAGGGCTAGTCTATGGTGTGAGCCTATTTCCCACCTGTAAAATGGGACAGAAAGGTGAAGCAGATGACTCAGCCTAGAAGCCCTGCAAAAAGTGGAAAACCTGTCATGATCTCTAGGCCCTAGAGTTCCAAAAAGATAGGTCTTGTTCACTGTTGGTTCCCCAGCACCCTGGACAGGGTGGGGAACAGTGTGGATATACAATTGTTATTGAGAGGGGCTTTGAAGGCTAAGGGGCAGAGTAACCACAGAACAGTGAGGATCAAGTCTGGTTCTGCGTCCCCCAGGACCCTGACATAGCAAATACCTGATAACATCTGGAGTGGAAGCCAAGAGACACACACTGGGTCTACCACACTGGCTCCTCCCAAGTCAGGCCTTTGTATTTGCAGTCCTAACAGCCCAGCATGCTCAGCTAGCACTTATTTCTGTGTGTTTGTCTCGGTAGACCATGGGCTTTCTCAGAGCAAAAACTGTTACCCATTCAGTGTCCCGAGGCTCCTAGCAAGTGGCAGTCCGGTTGGCAGCTTATAAAACCAGCAGTTTCCCCAAGTCGGGTGGGTTGTGCTATGCAAAGGCTCAGTTCATTCATTCTCTAACGTTTCCCAAACATCAACTTTGTGTTGTCCAGGGGGTCTGGGGCCGGGGCACGTGGGACATCTCGCCTCTCACCTGGAAGAGGCCTGAGAGAGGCTGTCCTGGGACTCGGGTCCCACCCTTCCCTCTTCCTTCCTCTCTCTAACCCTCACCCCTCCACACCCCCTCTCTCCTTCCCACCAGCCGCAAGGGCGGCGGCCTGACCCTCGCCCCTTCCTGGGCCCCAGCTCCCCGGGGCAGGTGCGGAGGAGGACGGATGAGTCGGAAAGGCTCGTATCTGCGTGGGGTTTGGGGCGTGGAGCGGTAGAAGAACCGGCGGCTAGGACGCCCTGCCGAGTTCAGAGGCCGTGCGCCAGCGATCTCCGCACCCGGGCCCGGCCGCCCGCCGGGCTGCCTCACCTTCGCGGGCCTTAAGTAGCACGGTGTTCGCCACGATGTTCTCGAGCTCCATGGGCTGCAGCGCCGCCGGGCCCGCCGGGCCGAGCCGCCGGCCGGGATCGCGCGCGAGAGCCGGGGCCGGATGGCAATTGGCGCGGCTCGGCTCGCAGTGACCGCGCCGCGGCCTCCCGGGCCTCCCGGGCCGCCGCCGCCGCCGCCCGCCGCGCACTCTCCGCCCCCTCCCGGGGGCCACCCCGGCGCCGGCCCGCCCCGCCTTCTGTTTACCTTACTTGACCAATAGCCGAGGGGATGCTCCCCGCGCCGTCTTCCGATTAGTCGGCCTCTTCATCCCCCGCCCCCGGAGCCAGGGATTCACTCAGAGGAGCGGGAGGGACAGGACTAATCACGTCACCTCTTCCTGGTTGGTCTAAGGGCGGGGTTCAACTCCTAGATTCGAATTTCTAGGCCTTCGTAGGATACCGAGGTGCCAATCAGGGCCCAGCCCTCCGCTAGGGAGTCGGAGGCGGGTCCTCTGGGTCACGCCCAGGAGACCGGATGTGTGATTGAATGAAGGAAGAGTCGTTCCTTCCCAGAAATGCATTCTGATTGGGCCATCAGATGGGGGTGTGGCTCGGGTGCCTTTGGCTCGCGGATGGCTTTTCTAGGGTTTTGTAGCGGCCAGTCTGATCCTGGGCCTCCTACGAGCCAGCTACGAGTTTGCTTAGTCTGTGCTTCCCGCGGTATTCTCTTGGGTAGGCTCATCCTGGAGTGCGTACGTCGGAAAGGAGGAAGAAGACTAGTGGCCTTCCCTGCGGCCCCCTGGCCTCGGGTCTGGCAGCCGCAGGCACCCCGTCCCGCCCCCGCAACCGGATGTTGTGATTTCTCTCCACCCTCACGGCCTCGCCAGCCCTTGGCCTCTGCTGCCTTATAAGGCAGCGCTACCACCCCTGGACGTTGGGATGAGCTCACACCCATTATACAGGTGGGGAGCTGAGGCGCCGAACGTTGAGTGGCTGGCTTCAGGCCGAACACTAGGGAGAAAACATGGCCAAAATTTTGCAGCTGCTCAACACCCCACTTCCTCCACCCCCACTTCACACAGCAGGAAACAAGCTAATTCAAACTCAGCAAGTAAGGCAGAGCCAGATTCAACTAGTTTTCTCTGATCTCTATCAATCCATTCACCCCAAAATACATATAGCTCATCCATTTTGTCCAAGGGACCAATCCAGGTACTGAGGAGCACAGTGATGTCAGCAAGATAGCCAAGCTCCCTGCTCGAAGGGGGCGAAGGGAGTAAAGGTAATAGTCCTGTAAGTAAACAAGTTAAGTGGATGCTTTCCGAGTGGTAAGTGCTGTTAAGACAAGGGCTAGAGCCAGGCGTGGTGGCCATGCTTGTAATACCAGTAGTTGGGAGGCTGAGACAGGAGGATCGCAGGTTCACAGCCAGCCTCAGCTACTTAGTGAGGCCCCGTTTCAAAATAAAGAATAAAAAATAGGGCTAGGGGTGTAACTCGAAGTTAGAATGCCCCTGGGTTCAATCCCCAGTGACACACACACACACACACACACACACACACACACACACACAAAGACAAGGCTAGAAGCCAGGCATGGTGGTGCACGCCTGTAATCCCAGTACTTGGGAGGCTGAGTCAGGAGGATAGAGGTTGGAAGCCAGCCTCAGCAATTTAGGGAGATCCTGTTTCTCTAAGGATCCTATATATATATATTTATATATATTTTTTTTTATTTATATATATTTTATATATATATTTTTTATATATAATATATTTTTATATACATATATTTGTGTGTGTGTGTGCCACTGGGGATTGAACCCTGGGGCATTCTACCTCTGAGCTACACCCTCAGCCCTATTTTATTTTGACACAGGTTCTCACTAAGTTGTGGAAGGCCTTGCTAAGTTGCTGAGGCTGTCTAGGAACCAGCAATCCTCCTGTCTCAGCCTCCCGAGTACTGGGATTACAGGCATATGCCACTATGACCCGTCCCACTTGTATGTGACATTTGAATGCCAGCAAAGGCAATAGCAAGTGCAGAATCTCTGAGCCTAAAATAAGTGTGGCCAGGAGAAAGGCAATGAGCTTCAAGGCCCAATGGTTTGCTGAGACAGAAGGAGCAGAGGTGCTGGCTAGATCATGGAAGGCTCTGCAGACCATAGTGAGGAGTTTGTTTTCCTAAGTGAAATGTGAAGCCTTTGAAAGAATTATATTTTAAAAAGATTGCTGGGCATGTTGGCATATGCCTGTAATCCCAGTACTTGGGAGGCTTAGAAAGGAGGATCACAGGTTCACCAGTAGCCTCAACAACTTGTGAGGCCTTCTGCAACTTAGTGAGACCCTGTTTCAAAATAAAGAATAAAAAAAAATAGGGCTGGGGGTGTAGCTCAGAGGTAGAATGCCCTTAGGTTCCATCCCCACTACTGGGGCAGAGGGAATAGGGCTGGGAGCCAGGCAACGTGGTGCACGCTTGTAATCCCAGTACTTGAGAGGCTGAGACAGGGGGATCACAGGTTCACGGCCAGCCTCAGCTACTTAGTGAGGCCCTCTGCAATTTAGTGAGACCCTGTTTCCAATTAAAGAATAAAAAATAGGACTGGGGGTGTAGCTCAGAGGTAGAATGCTCCTGGGTTCAATCCCCAGTAGCACACACACGCACACACACACACAAAATAGGTCTGGGGGTGTAGCTAGGAGGTAGAATGCCCTTGGGCTCAATCTCTAGTGCCATAAATAAATAAATAAATAAATAAATAAATAAATAAATAAATAATAGGGCTAGGGTGTAGCTCAGAAGTAAAATGCCCCTGGAGTCAATCCCCAGTACCCCTCCCCCTCCACACAAGATCACTCTGACTGGTGGACTCAAGCAGCTAAGAGTGAAAGCAAAGAACAGCTGAACAGCTGGGAGGCTACAGAATTTCAGGAAGGAGATGATGGCTGATTGAACTAACAAAGTGATAATGGAGACTGAAGTGAATGTGTCTAGGATACATTTGGGAGTTAAGAGAAAAGCCTAGTGGCCAGTGGGATCAAGGACAAGTACTTCACCCAGTGAAGGGTGTTGTATCCAAGTAAGACCTATGGGTAAAGTAAAAATGTGCTGGTTTCAAGGAGTACGGAGGGAAAGAGCTTTCTGGATAAAAGGACACTGCAAGTTCAAAGATCCAAGGCAAGAAGGGCTCATGCATTCAGCACCTGAGGATGGAGCATGGGGCTAGAGTTTAACAGTATATGTTGGGGTGGACACAAAATGAGACTAAAGCATTAGGAGCCATCTGGGCCAGGGACATCCTTGGAAGTCAGGTAATGAGTTTGGATTTCATTTTGAGGGTAGTAGGGAGCCTGGGGGGGGGAGGTTCAGCAGAGGCCTAGTGTGATTAGATTTACTTTCTAAAGGGCTCTGGGCTGCACTGTGGAGAATGAGCTAGGGGTGGGGCAGGGGGCTGATTGGCAGACACCTGTTGTTTTGGTGCATTTGAAATACCTCCCATTTGGAAGGAATCCTATGAGATGCAAGACAGGCCCTGCCTCCCATTAGGGAGATCAAAGGGAGAAACTAGAATTTCCTCTCTTAGATCCTAGCAGCTATAGCATGATTCCAATCAGGTCTTCGGTTCTCCCTCCCTGTCCTCCCCTCCAGTTGAACTCTGGAGCACTCTACTACTGAACCACACACCCCCCCGTCCTTTTTATTTTTTTATTTTGAGACAGGGTCTCACTATGTTGCCCAGGCTGGCCTCAAACTTGCAATTATCCAACTCAGCCTTCTAAGCAGCTGGGATTACAGGAGCTGTGGGATCAGTTCCTTATTTGCTTAAGTTACTCGGAATTGGCTTGGTTGTTTGCAGCCAAATATCTTGACTAAGACAGGAGGCAGACCTTTTAGGAGGAACCATTAGAGAGGAATTGTGGTACCCTTGCTGGGGTAGTAGCCAGCAAATGAAAAAATTGAGAGCTATCATGGAGCTGGGATGAAGAGGACTTGGCAATTGATGAGTGAAGAGGTTTCACTTACAACTCTCAGGTTCTGGATTTTCAAGTCATTCTCCACTTACAGCCAAAGTGATGTCTTTTAAAGGGAAATCTGCTGCAAAACTTCTGAGATATGCATTTCTAGAAATCTAATCTACAAATGTCATTGCACTCAAGCAAAAAAAGAAATGTTCAAGATTATCAATAAAAAATAGGGCTGGGGGTATAGCTTGGAGGTAGAATGCTGCTGAGTTCAATCCCCAGTACCGCAAAAAAAAAAAGATTATTCACTGCAGTACCGTCCAAAAAGATGTAACATACTAATTGTCCTTGTTTTTTTTTTTTTTTTTTTTGGTACTGGGGATTGAACCCAGGGCATTTTACCTCCAAGCTACACCTCCAGCCCTCTTTATTTGTTTTTTATTTTGAAACAGGATCTCGCTAAGCTGCTGAGGGCCTTGCTAAGTTGCTGAGGATGTCTTCAAATCTTCAATCTTCCTGTCTCAGCCTCTCAAGTACTGGGATTACAGACATGCGCCACTATGCCCAGCTCTCATATTACCTTTAATAAAATTTTTTATTAAACTGGTGAAATAAAATTTTGTCCTTTCCTATCAGGAATACTATTTTTAAAAAAGTGTGAATGGTCTGGGGGGTGTAGCTCACTGACAGAATGCTTACCTAGCATGTGAGAGACCATGGGTTCAATCTCCAGCACTTAAAAAAAAAAAAAAAGATGTGGGGATGCTAATGTACTTATATAAATAATTTCCAAGATATGTATTGCTAAGTGAAAAAAATCAAGGTTCAGAACAGCATATAAAATTTGCTAGCCCAGCGTGGTGGCGCACGCTTGTAATCCCAGTACTTGGGAGGCTGAGACCAGAGGACCCTCTGCAACTTAGTGACACCCTGTGTCAAAATAAAGAATAAAAAATAGGACTGGGAGTGTAGCTTGGAGGTAGAATGCCTCTGGGTTCCATCCCCAGTACCACAAAAAATAAATAAATAAAATAAAATAAAACTTGCTATCATTTGTGTAAGACAGGTCGAGATAGGCTAGGTTATATTATGGTAACAATACCCAAATTTCACTGTCTGAAGACAACAAAACCTTAGCAGGCATGGATGCACATGTCTGTAATCCCAATACCTGGGAGGCCAAAACAGGAGAATCTCAGATTGAAGGCAAGCCTCAGCAATTTAGGGAGACCCTATTTCAAATAAAAAAATAAAAAGGGCTAGAGTTGTAGCTCAGAAGTAGAATGTCCCTGGGTTTGATCCCTAGAACCACCCCCCATCCTCAGTACCACCAAGAAAAATGATTTCTCATGTACACATACACAACATAGAGTGTTGGGGAGGAGGGCAACTCTACTCAAGTAGTCACTCAGGGCCCCAGGATGATAGGGATGTCATCTGAACTTGTGCTTCTATAATGGCAGGCAGTAAAAGAAAATGTGGTAAATTGTACAATAGCCTTTATTTTTTTATACTGGAGATTGAACCCAGGGGTGCTCTACCACTGAGCTACACCTCCAGCTCTTTTTATTTATTTTTTTATTTTGAAACAGAATCTTGCTAAGTTATTGCAAGTTGACCTCAAACCTGTGATCCTCTTGCCTCAGCCTCCCAAGTACTGGGATTACAGGTATGTGCCACCATACTCAGCTCAAGGTAAACATTTAATATTTTTATAATTAGAAGCATTACATTCTAAAATAATGACAGGG
>PVLC010031911.1:0-18492 GCA_004027655.1 Graphiurus murinus | reverse complement strand
GGGAAGGGAAGGGAAGGGAAGGGAAGGGAAGGGAAGGGAAGAGAAGAGAAGAGAAGAGAAGAGAAGAGAAGAGAAGAGAAGAGAAGAGAAGAGAAGAGAAGAGAAGAGAAGAGAAGAGAAGAGAAGAGAAGGGAAAATAGGGTGGCAAGGGCATGTCCCTGTAGGTTCCTCAATTCCAACAAATGATGAGGAGGGAGGCTGAGCATGCATTGGAATGGCAAGTGTATGCTTTATAGGAAATCTCTAACTTTCCACTCAATTTAGTTGTGAACCTAAAACTCCACTTAAAAAAATAAAGCCTATCTTAAAAACTAGGCTCCTTTGAAATCATTTCTATCCAGGTCCTAGTCCTCAGACAGCTTGGACTGCTCTCCGCTACCGTGTAGCCGGCTTCCTGCTGGAGGCTGTGCCTGACCCATCTTCTGCTCCATTTCCCTGAACTTCACCGTGCCGTGAGGACTCTGTGTGTTCCACTTACAGGAACTCGGCCTGCATTTCCCGGTCCTGCTCCTGATGAACCGTGGGTGGAATGGAGAGGACTCAGAAGCTCTAATTGTCCCTGGAGGGTCAAAGTAGAAGATAAGCCAGGGTGATCTAGACGTACAGAATGGCACTAGCTCAAGGCAAGTCCTCTGCCAGCGAGGGCCTCAGCGTGTCTACCCACGGAATTTATATCAAGGACGGATGCAGCCAAGCTGCCAGCTCATGGGATCCTGCTTGCAGGCCTGGCTTCTGCAGAAGACAGTTTTTTGGTTCAAGAAGTGCCCCACGCTCCTAAAATGGAATCACATCCCCAGCCATGCCTGTTTTATCAATTGGCCCCAAAACACCCGGCTGTGTTCTCCCTGCCTGGTATAACGGAGAGGGAAGCAATTTTATTTGGCCTCTGTCCCAAAATAAATAGGACATTCAGCACCACATTTACACGAGTTTGGAGTGAGTGGAGAGGGTAAAGTGCTGGTGAAAAGACAATGTGGAAATTTGCAATCCTGACCCAAGAGAGAAATGCTGACCCATAGAGACCGAAGTGGATGGCCATGGTCACTCAGCCACGTGTCCCTCGGGTCACAGCCTACAGGATCCTTGCTCAGTAATGGAGATCCAAAAAGCATAAAGAACTGTTGGTTTGCAGAAGAAAGGACAGAGAGCTAATGATCATGTGTGCCATGTATTCACCCTTGCCTGCTGCAGGAGTCTGCTTTCTATGAGTTTCCATAGCACTCTGGAGCTTTAGGACCCAAAGCAAGGGCACTGAGGGGCTGTCGGGAATCCCAGAGGACACCCACAGGCCACCAGGTATGTCCCCAGACCTCCCATGGCTCCTCATCTACCTCCTGTATAATGGACATGGGGAAGGAAGTAGTGCATATTTCTTCAAGGGATGGAAAACCCGTTACATGCCAAAAGTCCAGAATTAATCAGTCTCTAGGAGACAAAGGGAATGCGTTGGAGGTGAAGTGTGGAACGGGTAGAAAAACAATGTAATTTCTCCAAAGAACCACCTTTCCTAGTGGTGCACCCCCGAAGCCTGTCCTTTGTGACACCATCATTGGCCAGATTTAAAGGCCCTGCATCGTGTAAGCAGACAGATGCAGCAAGGGAGATTCAGCAAGAGCAGTCTTCAGTAGTTAAAGGGTCCTGGAATGGTACCCACCCTGGTAAGGATTGTGGCTGTTGGATAAGAAAAGTTTAATCTGCTCGAAAAATGAAATGAGCAATGTGATCCTGGCTTGGACCCTGTGTCACATCTTGGGAAATGTGAAACACAGAGATGTTTCCTACCATCAAGGAGCATTTGAAAACTCGCATGTCACACTGACCCCTACAAGGCATAATCTGCCCCCAATGGGACAACTCTGGAGAGACAAAAGACACAAACAGCTAAGCTAGAATACAATGCACTCTCGGGGCGTGGTGGCACACACCTGTAATCCTTTAGCTTGTGAGGCTAAGACAGGAGGATCACAGGTTAGAGGACAGCCTCAGCAAGTAAGGAGACTTCAGCAACATAGTGAGATCCTGCTTCAAAATGAAACATAAGCCAGGTGTGATGGTGCACACTTGTAATCCTAGTACATGGGAGGCTGGGACTGGAGGATTGAAGGTTCAAGAACAGCCTCAGCAATTTAGTGAGGCTCTCAGTAACCTAGTGAGACCTTGTTTCCAAATAAGAAATAAAATCAGTCTGGGGATGTAGCTTGGAGTTAGAATGTCTCTAGGTTCAATCCCAGTACCACCACCAAAAAAAAAAAAGAAAAAGAGAAAAAGAAAAAAAAAAGAAACATAAAAAAGAAGAAAAAAGAAAAAAAGAATACAATATACAATACAGTCAAGGAAATGGTAGAAACACACATTAAGACATAACAGGATCACAGAGAGCCACATCTGACCCAAGGAGTGGTCACAGATGGCATTTGGGAAAAATTGAGTCCCGAGATTTATCTTCCCTAAACATTGGAAGAAGTAGACTTTGGAACTAACCTTATCATGCTGCCAACCTTGGCTCTGCTGCTTCTATGTACCTGAAGAAAATGACTAGATCTTTCTGAGCCTTCATTTTCTACGTAAAATGAGACAAATAATACCCATCTTTCAAAATTGATATAAGGAACATATCTTTTGCAAGTAGCTCCATATATATGAAAAAGTAGTCAATAAGTAGTAGTATTGATGTAAGGAATATATATTGAGCAAGTAGCTCAAAATATATCAAAAGTTAAAAAAATAACTATTGTAAGAAAAGTAGTTAATAAGTAGTAGTTACTGATGTAAGGAATCTATATTGAACAAGTAGCTCAAAATATATCAAAAGTAGTTAATAAGTAGTAGTTATTGTTAATTCAAAGAAGTCGGCAAGATAAAGTCTAGGGCAGAAGAAATATACAATATTGAAATTATAGAACCATAGGATGCAACAGTGAATGTAGCACAATAAGACTTTAGTTGCAGGGCTGGGGATGTCGCTCAGGGGTGGGCAATGGTGGAGCGTGCACCAGACCTGGGTTCAATCCCCAGCACCTCCAAACAAAAGAAACAAAAGGACTCTCAGTCATGCAATTGATTTTGGAAATAGGCACTCTTTGGGTAACATGGCGAGAGTGATTTTAGCAAGTATTGCTTCTAGAAGCCAAGTGCTTCTAGAACAGGAATGGAAGATGTGGAGAGAGGGACGCAAGATCAGATAAATTTAAGAGTTTCAGATTGGGGAGAACTCTTACAGGCTATGAGAAGGAATCAGCAGAGAAGTAGAGACAGGGCAGAGCAGGAATAATTGATGAAGCAAGTGTGGGAATGATTAGGGTCAGACCTAGGGCCCTGCTGAAGCAGCCTTAGGCAGCATGGAGACATCTCCTCCCAAGCCAAAGCAAAGCCCTGAAGATCGGTGAAAGCGTTAGCTGCCTCACAGGAGCTTCGAAGGTGAAACACTGAGCTCATGGGGGAAACGCTGCCACCTCCACTGAGGATGGCTACCATCCCTTCCAGCTGACTTTTCTTTTTTCACATAAGGCATTCCAGAGAAGACTATAAGGTCCTGGTTTTAACCAGGCAAAACCACCCAGCCCTTCTTCCAGGTGACCTAGAGTAAGCTTGGCTCATTATAATCTCATTACCATGCTTAATTCTCCTCCTGGAGGTGTCCCATTCTGCCTTGTTTACTCATTTATTTATACCACACATTGAACCCAGGGGCATTCTACCTCTGAGCTATACCTTTCTATTTTTAATTTGTTGTTGTTGTCATTGTTGTTTTGAAACAGGGTCTTGCTAAGTTGCTGTGGCTAACCTCGAACCTGTGGTCCTCCTGTCTCAGTCTCCAAGTACTGGGCTTACAGGCATGCACCACTAACACACCCAGCTTCTTTTGCCATTTTTAAGCATACAATGTATGAACAAGCATGATCTCCAACCACACTGGCACAGAACTGTTCCTGCCTCTAAGGATATAAAGTCTCTCCAGCATGAACATGCATAAGTCTCCCCAACAAAATCCCCTGACTCCATTTGGGGAGACAATGCTTTGAGAGTCATCCCCAAGGTTCTCTTACCTGCTGCAAGTAATTATCCTTCCTTCACTCTCCCAGCTCCTAGATGTGCTTACAGTTTCCCCACTCACCAAAGGACAAACCTGTTGTATTTGGTTACAAAAGTATATATACATATACACACATGTATACATATATACACATGTATACATATATACACACATATAAATACAGTACACACACACACACACAGTATTAGGATGGGTAGAGAGAATCAAAGGTCATGTTGGATGGCCTCCATGTTTTCTGTGAACTTGGAATTGGGTTCATCTCCTGAGAATGAAGGCTTATAGTAGAGGATTCTTCAGAACCATGTAAATTTGTCATGGCAACTGGTAGGGATAGGAGAGGAAGAACACCACAAGTTTAGCAGACACTGCCAACATTTTCTGCTGCGTTTGAGACGTGAATACATAGCTGAACCAATCTCCATGGTTGCTGATTTCTCTGATAGTCTTCAGGACATAAAAAAAAGAAAGTAGATTCAGATTTAAAATTATACTGGAAAGATGGGGAAAAGACAAGTATATATGTAATTGAAATATTCAGAATATTTCTGAGAGTACTGGATGGTTAATTGTGGGGTCCAGGCTGGGGAAAAAAGGGGGTTCATGGATGGGAAAACAAAAGAGACACAGAAACACTTTCTGAAGTAGGAAAATAGTGTAATTCTAGCAAGTGAGACAAGTGCAAGAAACACGTGTGTGACAAATCAAAATTGTCACCATCGACTTAGCAGCACCGAGCGAGAACTACCTGAGTTTAGAGAAAGGAAGATAATTATGAAAGAGTGGGAAAGGAATGCTTCTTAGTGGGGTTGTAATTTTATTAACAGGTTTAGATTTGGGGATTGAGGGAGGGAGTAGAATGGTCTTCTGGTAGCAGAAGGTTGTGAAAAAGAAGGAAGAAGATGTAAGATGGAGCTCAGTTTTCCAGGCACTCGGAAAAATAGGTTAAGGAATTCGGACTTGATTACACAGTCCATGGCAAGTCATTGGGATGGCAAAACGAAGAGTGCTTTGTTAAGTGTGAAAAGTGGAGGGAAGCCAGGCATAATGGCGCATGCCTATAACCCCAGTACTTGAGAGGCTGAAACAGGAGGATCACAGGTTGGAGGCCAGCCTCAGCAACTTCACAAGACCCTCAGTAACTTAGCTAGACCCTATTCAAAATAAAAAAAAATAGGGCTGGGGGTGTATCTTGTTGGTAGAATGCCCCTTGGTTCAATTTCCAGTGCCAAAAAAAAAAAGTAGAGGAAAAGGGAGGCCAAAGATGGGAAAGAAGAAAGATGTGACATTTTAAGCACATGGGGCAATAATAGGGAGGAAGCCGAGGAGCATCATCTTACCTGTGAGGATAACTATTCCTAAATATATTAGAAGAATGGAAAATTAAGTATCTACCAACAGAAAAGTAAAATACGGTCTTAGGAAAGACTGCTCAGTACTTACTTGAAAAGCCCAGTACAAATCTATGAAATGAGATAAGAGTTGCACTAAGCACTTTGCATTCTATTTTGTTGTTTATTGTTCCTCAATTCTAGCAAAAGCAATACTATTCTCATTTTTGAGAGAGTCTCTAAGTGGTTGCAACCTTCCCAAGGTCACATAGCTGATAAACGGCAGAGCAAGAAATATAATCCAGAGCTCTTCCAATTCTAGAAGTCTAGGCTGCAATCCAAGTTTGAAAAAATCCCCAAAGCTGACTGAGACAACCAACCACTGACGGTAAACAAAGAAAGAGGAAATAAATCTTGAGGATAGTAGGTCACAATGACTATTATATATAATATATTTATCTATGAGAAAGCATAGAGCTATTAGCCAAGTGCTATAACAGATTATCCTCCTCAGTCTTTATTGCTATCCTTAGGCACACAGAGAAAATACTGCTCGAATAGGGAGGATCATTTCTATCAGAAATGGAATCTATTGCACTGCAAACAAGAAAGACAAATTAGTAGAAATATGATGAATATTTGGCAAATTTATGTTTAAAAAGTGCATAGGTCAATGAGACCTCATGGAAGAACAGACACAGCGGAGAAGGAGAAAGTAAAGAATGAACGTAGCTTGCATTCTTGACATTGGGGCCAGTCAAGATCATAATGCGTCTCTGAATGACAAGGGCACGTTCTTGGCAAGAAGTAACTATGTACACGCTATTCTGCAGTGAGCCTCCAACACGATGACAGCCTTCCAAGGAGCCAGGGCAGATGTAAATGAAGTCAATACATGTAATCACAAAGCCACAGGTGTGCCCAGCGTGGAGCTGCTCAGGAGTCCGCTAAGACACAGCGGCAGGAGGTCACAGCTGGGAACATTAGTAATATCTGTGTATCACAAGCTTTAAGCGAGGCCTCACAGTTCAAGAACTTTGGGGATGCAACAGATTTATATCTGAGCTGTCTTTGCTTGTGGTCAGAGCAAATTATTAATCTCTTTTCATTGATGCTACTGAGACAGAGAAAGAAAGCAGAGAAATAACCTCGGTCTTTGCTGCTGCTGCTTCTTTTTTTTTTTTTTTTTTTTTTTTTGCTGTACTGGGGATGGAACCCGGGGGCATTCTACCTCCGAGCTATGCCCCCAGCCCTATTTTTATTCTTTATTTTCAAACAGGGTCTCACTAAGTTGCAGAGGGACCCACTAAGTAGCTGAGGCTGGCCACGAACCCGGATCCTCCGGTCTCAGGCTGCCAAGTACTGGGATTACAAACATGTGCCACCATGCCCAGCCTTTGCTTCTTAATTAAGGCCTTCAATTGCTTATCAAGGACAATCTTCTTTGTTTAAAGTCAGTTGATTGTAGCTGTTAATCATATCTACAAAATGCCTTGAGGGCAACTTCTAGATTTCTGATTGACCAAACAACTGTACTGTACCCTAGCCACACTGGCACATAAAATTAGTCATCACAATACCCTTTAGTGCCCCTTTCAAGCATGTGTCTATTTGCTTTCTTCCAGTTTCACCCTTATCTTGTGTCAGTCGGTATCTTCACTGTCATGAAGTCTCAAATACACATTCCATCAAACCCATCCAAAAATGTGTGGTCTTCCACAGAAAGAAGTAGTGCTGGACCATATCAGTGAAGAAGTAAGCTGCTCATGAGATGTATACATAAAGAGGGCAGATTTAAGTTCAGAGATTAATGTCTACACTTAAAGAGAATCAATTGCCAATGAATTGGACTTTAAAAAACAGATGTGGTTATTTTTAAGCTTGATTTTTAACAAATCAAGCTTTAAAAAGGTTTGTTATTTATTTATTAAAATTACATATCCAACTAAGATGTCTTAGAAAAGAAATTCTACCTCAAGACTATAGCATAAAAATCCTGCCTGAGTTTTCAATGAGCCCATCAGATTCTGGACTGGCCAGATCCTATGTTCACATTAGCCAATTCCTTAAAACATCTCCCTTCTCCCCTCCCCTCCCCCCTCCCCTCCTCCTCCTCTGCCGCCTTCTTCTTCTTCTTCTTCTTCTTCTTCTTCTTCTTCTTCTTCTTCTTCTTCTTCTTCTTCTTCTCTCTCTCTCTCTCTCTCTCTCTCTCTCTCTCTCTCTCTCTCTCTTTCTCTCTCTATGGTTCTGGCTCTGTTTCCTTTCTGAAGAACCTTAGTTGATACAGAGGTTAACTCAATAAAAATTAAAGTGATTAGGAAAGGGTTTTTTTTGGGGGGGGGATTGTTTGTTTCTTTGTTTGTTTTGTGGTACTGAGGATTGAGCTGGGCATTCTGTCTCCCAGCTACACCCCCAGTCCTTTATATATTTTTATTTGGAAACCCTTGTCTCACTAGGTTGTTAAAAACTACACTGCTGAGGCTGTCCTCAAACCTGCAATTCTCCTGTCTCAGCCTCCCAAGTACTTGGATTATAGGTGAGCACCACTACACCCATCTAGAAAAGGGTTTAAATAGTGTGATTCTGTGGGGCATGGTGGTTCACACCTGTAATCCCAGTACTTGGGAGGCTGAGGCAGAAGGATCTTAGGTTCAAAGCCAGCCCAAGCAACTTAGCAAGACTGTTTCAAAATAAAAAATAAAAAATATCTGAGTGTGTAGTTTGGAAGCTGCCCTGGGTTTAATCCCCAATACCAAAAAAAAAATTTTAATAGTGTAATTCCATAAAACACTATTAAAATTTAGTGAAATAAAATAAATTTTTAATAAAATAATAACATATAACCCAGAGATTGAAGAAAAAGCATGTGACTGAATTGACTTGGGCAGGAAAGAACCAACAACGGCATCAAGGGGTTTTCTTCACAGAGGACCAGGCAGCAGTGCACTCATCTTGTGCAGGGGCTCTGTGAGTTCCAGGGTGACTTGAATCAGGGCTGTTCTGTGGCCCAACATGGCAAAAATGAGCGAGTCCAAGGCCTAGGACTCAGTGTGGGGAGCTCATCTAAAACTGCTATCTACTAGAGCAGATGTTGTGTTGTACTCCGTATCTAGCTAGATCCAAGACTAAGCTGATACTTAAGTAGATGACAAAGTAGATGACATCGGTTGTGTCCAGCAAAGCAGGAAGGCTGGTACGGATGAGACCACCAGGAGTCTCCTGTGGCCACTGACTTGTCCTGTTGGTAAGGACCTAGACACCATGTGGGAGGATGGTGTCTAGGTCTCAGAAACCTCTAAAGGGGCTCTGCCATGTGTGCAGTGTCCTGCATAGACTTACCTGTGCTGTGCACCACAAACCAATAAAATACGGTGTGCGCATGGCGATATTACTAAACCAAAATCAATTGAAACATTTGGAGATAAACAGCTCCCGAGGGTGCATTGTAAACTTAAATACTGTTTTATATATCATGTAATTCCCATGCGATTATTCACTACTCAAAAACATCAATCCCCACAGCAGCTACACCAGGCCTAGCAGCACACAGATTAGCTTGTAATGAGGCTTTCTGTCTTGCAAAGTATTAATACAGGAACACCAAGTAAAAACTTATCTTTTTCATTGCAATCATAAATCCAGCTCTTGAGAATTCTTTCCTTGCTTCCAAGCTTAAACAATTTCAAAATCTACACAGACTTAAACCCAAACAACCACCCAGGGCCCTCAAAGAAGAACCTTTTTGCTAAGTGGTGACTCATTCTGTCTTTTGTGGCTAATTGAGCACACATTTCACTAAGCAGAGCTCGCTTATGCTTTTACAGCTGGGCTGGCGAAGGGCTGTCAATGCGGTAAGAACCTCAATACAGACTGTATTTTGGAGTCACTATCCAAATGGGGTCATTGAAACAAGACCTAGGGAAAAATTACAGAGATGGTTGAACATACCATTTGACCACACTGCTGACGTATAAGCTGACATCTACATTTGTAAAAGGCAAGAGCTCTTTTTCTCCCTCCCCTCTCCCTTCCTTCATTTCCCCATAGCCCAAGCATATACCTTTTCCTCTCCATCCTATACCTCTCCTGCCCATTACAACCACCAAAAAAGAAAACAGCATGGAGAGATGATCCACAAAGGGCCAGAGAGTCTACCTACCAAACCAGGTTAAATTCCAATGTCCGGGAAGAGGGAGCAGGTGACACTTGACCTGCTGCTTCTATAATGTTCCTTCCCTGGTCTTCTCTGGAAAAGAATATCTGAAATATCACGAGGCAGGAAGTTGTTTCCTTGCTGAAAAGAAGCCTGAACATCTGGGAGTCTTTAAAGAGTTGATGTTTGGATCCTCCATGGTAGGTATCCAGTAAGAATTACTAAAACCCATCCAATATTTTAAATGACATTTACCACGTGCCTGTCATGACCAAGCTCTGGGTAAAAACACAGTGACAGAGCTGGTCATGGTGACCCACACCTATAATCTCAGTACTTGGGAGGCTGAGTCAGGAAGATCACAGGTTCAAAGCCAGCCTCAGCAACTTAGCGACACCTTGTTTCAAAAGAAAAAAAATAAAATAGAGCTGAGGGTATAGTTCAGAGATAGATGCCTCTGGGTTCAATCCCCAGTGCCATCATCACCACACACACACACACACACACACACACACACACACACACACTCACACTCAGGACTCCCTGCCCTGAAGGAACATATGGCCAAATCATGGCAAAAAGATGTAGCCTCAGATATCTATAATATTGATCAGAGTAAACTAATATCTTCCTTCATTCACACACTGTAGATTCCCACATAAGATGAGAATAATTAAAAATGACAGACACTGGGTTGAAATCGGAGGAGCTGGGTTTTAATACTGCCCATTCCTTCTGTTCGGACTTATCCCTAAAGGCTTGAAGTTTCTTTTTCAACATGCAGAACTTTTTGTCTTCATTTTTCTTCCCTAAAATCAGGCCCTTGGTCTTGTAAATGTGAGGAAGAGCCACGGTTGGGAGGCGTGGAGCCCAGTCATCACTCACCCCCGTCCCTGTTGGGGGTGAGTGTGCCTGGGACCCGAGGGCCAGCGGCAGTCACTCCCCAGCCTCGTGCACAGACGCCCAGGCACCAAGTGCCACGCTGTGTCCTCGTGTTCAGAGGCCTGTACTTCTGCAAGCCTCTTTGCTCACCACATACAAAGCTTGCCTGAAAAAGCACTATTTCTAGACTCTTTTTCCTTCTCATGACCTTCACAATTGTAGAATCTTGCCTGCTGCGATCTCATACACCTGTAATCCCAGTACTTGGGAGGCTGAGACACAGCCTCCCAAGGAGGATCACAGGTTCAAGGCCAGCCTCAGCTTAGCAAGGCACTCAGCAACTTTATGAGACCCTGTTTCAAAAAAATAAATAAAAATAAAAAGGCTGGAGGTGTACCTCAGTGGTACAATGTCCCTAGGTTCAATCCTCATACCAAAAAATAAAAATAAAAATAAATTATAGAATCTTATCAGAAAGAGTCCTCAAAGCCAGTCTTCTACCTAGAAATGCCTACAGATCTACTCAAACCTTCCAAATTTCAGCTTTGTAGATGATTTCCTTTGGGTCTGACAAACATTCTCTTCTGACCAGACTCGCCAGGCTCCTCAGAGTACTCTTCTCAAGCCGGCCTCAACCTTGAAAGACTTGAACAAGGAGCAGGGCGTCCTGAAGCACGTTTGTAATCCCAGTGCTTGGGAGGTTGAGACGGAGGATTGCAGGTTCACGGCCAGCCTCAGCAGCTTAGCGATACTCTCTGCAACTTAGTGAGACCCTGTTTCAAAGTAAAAAAAAATAATAATAATAAGACAGAGACTCAGAGTTAGAACACCTCTGGGTTCAACACACACACACACACACACACACACACACACACACACACACACACATCTGCATTGGCAGAAAGGGCATGGAGAAGGCAAGGTTGTAAGAATAAAACATACTGATGTAGGTATGTTTTTTTAACTTGGAAAAAGGCTAGGGATGCAGCTCAGTGGTAAGGCATGTGCTTAGCATGCATGAGTCCCTGGGCTCAATCCTCAGCACCAAACGGAAAAATAAAAGAAAAAAGAAATCCACACAAAGATATTTTCTGCATATTTATAAATAAGAAAGCTATGTGCATTAATACATATGACATGTGTGTGTGTGTGTGTCTGTGCTATTGTTTTTTATGTACATGGGGAAAAGTGTGAAAAAGTATTTCAACATATGAACAATGATCATTTCCAATAGTAATATCATATATGACTTTCACTTACAATTTTCTTATTTCAATTTTCTAACTATTATAGCATAAACAGGAGGTATGCATACAAAAGTTAATCATGGCTAACATAGCCCCATGTGGCCAGCTAACCAGGAGCTGCGGTGGTGACGCCTGGGCAGGAGGGCGGAGAGGGGACCAGGCTTTGGCAGCGATGACTGCCCAAATCTCTGTCATGGTGAACCACGCTGGAGGCCAGAGGAGAAGCCACGAACACGGATCCTGGCTTTACATAAATGTGCCATTGTGTTCATCATGGGTTTCTACATTAACTTTGATTTTTAAATTATTTTATTAAAATTGTTTGTATTTCGCTTATTGAGGCTTTGGGTACCCACATAGATTTGGGGCCAAGACAAGAAGCTCTCTGGCTTCACCTCGTCCTACCCGGGCCTCACCTAGGAGGGAGAGGGAGCTGTCCGGCAAAGGTCTAGAACCCACGGAGCTGCCCTGGGGATTGACCCCCCAACATAAACAATTAAGTAGGAATTAGCGAGCCCTTTACTTCAAGTTGTAAAACCTACTTTTGGACGAATTAGGTGGTAGTTACAGCACGTGTAATGGACAAGTAGTTTACTGGAAAAGATAAAGAGGAAATACAATAAAACATCATGTACAATACAGGACAAGCTTAATTTTCTTAATTGGAAGGATATATATTTCTGCTGGAGATAACTGGAGTATCTATTGTTGTCTGTCTCTACCTAGCACGCAATTGATTCTCTATTTTTGTAACACAGCCCTGTTTTCTTGTGAATGACCCCCTCTGTGAGAACAGGCAGGTGGACCACTCTCTTTGTGCAGAAAAGGACACCTGGGCCAGGCTGGGCTGAGGGTGCTGATAAACACTGCCACAAGGACTAGCTCAGGGTCATGCACGGGACCTGCCTGTGACTCATCAGCACTTGCCTGACTGTCCCACAGTCCTTTTAAAGAAGCTGGATTTTAGGGCTGGGGATGTCGCTTCGTGGCAGAGCATTTGCCTAGCACAAGTGGGACCCTGGGTTCAGTCCTCAGCACTGCAATAGAAAAAGTTTTAAAAAAATAAAAATAAAAGGTAGGATTTTTTTTTTCAGGCATCATAGATACCAACTCCAGAGTTAACCCAGGAGGATTAGCAGAAAACCAAGAATAATGTCTGAGTCTCAACTTCTACAAATTAAATTAAATGAGAAAGGAAAACAGACTAAATTAATTTAAACAGCTTGCCCACAAGTCTGTTTTCTAACTCTTCAAATATAAGACTAAAAGAACTTGTAAAAAAAAATGTAGAAAGATGTTTGGAAAATACAAAATAATCTTAAAATCAGCAGATTCATCTAACACAAATTCCCAGAAAACAAGGGAACTAGCAGATGAGTTAATCAAAACCTCAATTTATTGCAGTCCTATTGAATATAATTAATTGCAGGAATCCAAGGAATCTCATTTTCTCTGATGAAAATCAGAGATTTTTTTCCTGTAAATCTGCACTAAGAAAAAAAAATCCTCCACAGAGAAAAATCCTTCAAATATCCCCAAAATAATGATGTCATAATTGAAACACAACTATATAAAGTTGTCACGGGAGGACAAATATGTGGTCCTTTACACTGAGAATCAGTTGATTCTTCAGAATTAATCGGTAATAAATATTAAAATCTTTTCAAATGTGCACACTTTTTGATCTGATAATTTCATTTACAGAGCTTTATCCTGGGGAAAGGAGTTGAATTAGAGGAAAACTAAACTTCAAACACAAAGACATTCATTTCCCTGAACACTTTGTATTAGCATAGCTATCTTATCAGGAGAGACGAGCAGTCTGGTTGGGGCACCGAGGCATCCATCAATGTCAAATTTAACCTCACTAATGCATAGGTCAGCTCCCAGTGATCTGCCCTTTTGCAAAGGACACTCAACGCTATCATTCTAATCATTTGATAAGCCAAGAAATTAACCACTTGTGGCCATCAAGGGGGTTTAATGTAGCATGTGGCTTTTTACTGTGTCCCTGAAGGAAGCGTTCTTCTCCACAGTCAGCCATGTGCTGCATATAGACCTTTCGGTCAATGACCACAGAGATGACAGTGGTCCCATAAGATTATAAGGAGGCAGGAAAATTCACATCAGCTAGTGAGTCAAAGCCATTGTGAAGTCACCGTGCAACACGTTACTCACGTGTTTGTAGGAGTGCTGGGGTAAACAAACCTACAATGCTGCCATAAAAAAGTATATAGCACATACAATTTATATAGTATAGAATACTTGATAGTGATAGTAAATAATTGTATTACTAGCTTATATATTTATCATTCTAAATTTTTATCATTATTTTAGAATGCACTCCTACTTTTTTTAATGTGTTACTGGGGATTGACCCCAGGGGCCTTCTACCTCTGAGCTATATCCCCAGCTTTTTTATTTTTTATTATTTATTTATTTATTTATTTTTACGGTATTGGGGATTGAACTCAGGGGCGTTCTACCTTTGAGCTATAACCCCAGCCCTATTTTTTTATTCTTTATTTTGAAACCGAGTCTCACTAAGTTGCGGAGTGCCTCACTAGGTAGCTGAGGCTGGCCGCAAACCCGGATCCTCTGGTCTCAGCCTCCCGAATGCTGGGATTACAAGCGTGCGCCACCACTCCCGGCTTTTTATTTTTTATTTTGAAACAGGGCCTCACTAAGTTGCTGAAGCTGGCCTCAAACTTGCAATCCTCCTGTCTCAGCTTCTCAACTGAGATTGCAGGTGTGAGCACCATGGTACCAGGCTATCCTTATTAAAGTTTACTGTAAAATAGTATGCCTGATGTAGTATAGAAGAAATAACTAGATAGAAAGGAGACAGGGAGGAAAAGTAAAATATAATTTAAATTTATATATATATAAATTAAATAAAAAGTAAAATATAATTTTAATTTATATATATAATTTTAATTTATATAATTTATATATAATTTTAATTTATATATAATTTATATATATAATTTTAATTTATATAATTTATATATAGTTTTAATTTATATATATAATTTATATATATAATTTTAATTTATATATATTTATATAAAAAGTAAAATATAATTTTAATTTATATAATTATAATTTATAATTTTAATTTATATATATAAATTATGTATATGTATATATACATATAAATTTAAATTATATTTTACTTTTTATTTAATTTCATTTAATTTAAGAACCTGGTGCTAAAGGGCCTCAACCTTTACTCCCCAAACCAGTTCTCTTTTCCAGGCCTGCCTGTCCCAAATTTCTGGGAAATCTGTAGATACTATAGTTAACTGAAAGAATTTATGATTGCCCTGTGCATTGTTATCAAGACAGATACATCTTGAGAAACGTATATTTAGGATACTCTCCAGCTTATCTGTCAATCAGATAATGAAGACCTCAATCAGCCTAAAGACCCTAAGGATAACCAGGCCAGCAGACCACCAGGAACTGTGACAGACTGAGGTCATCCTCACACACCTTCTCTAGCCCACCCCTCATGAAAGCCCCCCATGAGAAAAGAGCCCTGCCCTCCCCCGAACGTCTGCCTCTCCCTCTTGAGATGGTCTGCATTCTTCCTAAATTTACTTCCTTATTTACTTTCCTAAATAAACCTCTGTCTATGTCTCTGGCTAGAGTGGGCTGAAAGTCTTTTCCCTCACATTATCCAAGGACCCTGCCGATCCTGAGTCCCTAAGTGAGGAATGGACCCATCAGCTGCAGTTATGGCAGCAGCAGCAACATACATCTTAGGTTTCCCAAGCACTTCTCTCCCCCCACCCCGTACTAGGAATGCCAGGTGTGGTGGCACATACTTGTAATCCCAGTATTTGGGAGGCTGAGACAGGAGGATTGCAGGTTTGAGGACAGCCTCAGCAAGTAGTGAGAGACTCTCATCAACCTAGTGAGACCCTGTTCCAAAATAAAACTTAAAAATTAGGGATAGGGGTGTATCTCAGAGGCAGAACACCCCTGAATTCAATCCCCAGCACACACACAAAAAAAATCCAAGTACTAAGAGTTGAACCCAGGGGTGCTCTACCATTGAGTTATATCCCCAGCCTTTTTTCTTTTTTATTTTGAGACAGCGCCTTACTAAATTTCTCAGGCTAGCCTTGAACTTGCAAACCTCCCATCTCCACCTCCCAAGCTAAGATTACAGGCGTGCTCCACCACCCTGTCTTACTGCAGCTCTTGATTGCGTAATTCTCCTGTTCAATCTCATGTTGTTCGGATCATCATGGCCCTAGGAGCAGCCGGCCATACCGTAGAATTCATAGCACACAGCCAGGTATGTAGTAGGGTGCAACATCCAGACATGTGTACATGCACTCCACGAGGCTCATACAGCAAATCACGCAGCACGCTTCTCAGAACACGCCCCTGTGGTTAAGCAGCTCGTGACTGTGCACACGCTCACACCGGGAGAGCGGCGCTTAACAAGAGGGTAGAAACACAGTTGAAGCAGGGCTCAGCACCTCCTCGGCGGTGCTCACACACGGACACCTGGTAAGCATGGGGTTTGAAAGTTCATGTTCCAGTATTTAATAGAAAACTAAACAGTGCTTTGTGAACTTGTGGGTCTTAACACCTGAATTGAGACTTCTAAAAAAATTAAGATCCTATAGCACTTTAACCTTGGTTTTCTGTGTGGTTAGTAATTTTCACTTGTTTTAGGTTATGGTTTTGCATTTTACTTCAGACTAATAGGTAAGAGGGAGAGGAAAACCAACCATTGTTTTTGAGGTTTTTTTTTTTTTTTTTTTTAATAAACAAAATAAGGCAGAAATGTACTCTTCTGATTAAGAAAAGTCAGTGGTGCTGTCACCAGGTAGTTATACAGGAGAAAACTAAAAACAAAAACAAAAAACTAAAAAAAAAAAAAGTAGGAAGAAAGTCAACAATCTTCTAACGGCTCTGAAGAACTCCCATTTCTGATGGTTGCCTGGAATTTCTTTTCAATAGCTCAAAGCGCCACCTGGCGTCAAGAAAGAGAAGCAGCAAGTCATTCTCAGGTGCAGCCTCAGCGATTTTTTGCTGCCTTCACTTGCTTGTGTGTGTCAAGGGTTAAGTTAGCTGCACCCTCTTTGTCTCCTCTATTCATTAACAGGAGCCCTTCAAATCATTGGCATTGACAACATTAACAATCATGGAGAAACGCAACTCAACATTCAAACAATGCACCTTGCATATTTACTAACAAATTCAGGCTATGAGGAGATATATGAGCTAGGTGTGGTGGTGCAAGTCTGTAAACCCAGGACTTGGGAGGCTGAGACAGGAGGATTGCAGGCTTGAGGCCAGCCTGGCCAACTTAGCAAGATCCTTAGAAACTTAGTGAGATCCTGTTTCAAAATAAAAAAACAAAATAGGGCTGGGGATGTAGCTTGGAGGTAGAATAACTTTGAGTACCACACACGTGCATACACACACACACACACACACACACACAGTAGATAAATATCATTAATACAAAGGCCCACAAATATCCTCCAATAGAAGATCAATTAAATTATGATGTATTCATTTAACAATGTTCTAATATTGTCTTAAAATTATAGAAATGTGCATACTTACACATAAAACCCCAGAAGTTAATCGTTAACAGTATTTCCCTATGAGAAACACCATTAAGATTTTTTCCTTTTTTCTCTTTTGGTAAATACATACAACTTTTGCAGTAAAAATGCAATTTAATTTTTTTAACCAAAGGTAAAGTATAAATAAGAAAAAAACTGGGAGATACTATACTGTCATAAATTAGATAGATTTTTTGCTAAAATTGGAGAGAAATTTTTTTAATTTATATAGGGAGAAATATTTATAAACGTCAAATGTATAACATGTGATATATTTTCCTGCTTATCTGATATCATCATCTTGCTATAACTGGATCTACCTCCCATGGAGAGCCAATTCTGGGGCAAAGTTGTGAATTCAAACGTCCTAATGAAAATGGGATCCCTCAAATCCCAGTGGGCAGTGGTGAGGGCTGTGGGGATTTGCCGGCCACACTTCCTCAGAAGGCATTCAAATCCAAATCCTCTATTCTGTTAGACCAGTGCATTGAAGGTACTACTTAGGCACTAAACTAGGACCTCTTTAAAGCAAGTATTGTGTTTAATTCATTATAACCCTGGTGCTTCCCAGCAAACCTTATAGCTCAGAGCATGGTAACTGAATGAATATTTTGTCAAGTACACGAGAACTGGGACCTGGCCAAGGTCCTGAACGCTAGACACAAACAAACTCAGATGTAAATTTCATCCTGCCACTGTTTAGGACCTTCAACAAATTTCTCGCCCTTACATCGTAGCTTTCACATGTGTACAGTGAGAGTAATTATATTTAATGTTGACTATGCTGACTATTAAACCAAATTATAATGTGTGTGTGTGTGTGTGTGTGTGTGTGTGTGTGTGTGTTACTAGGGATTGAGCCCAGGGGCATTCTATCTCCAAGCTATAACCCCAGGCCTTATTTTTTGTTTGGAAACAGGGTCTCCCTAGGATGCTGAGAGTCGTGTTAATTTGTGGAGGCTGGCTTTGAATCTGTGATCCTTCCCTCTTGGCCTCCCAAGTACTGGGAAACCAGATGTGCACCACCATATGTGGCTTCAAAGTAGACTTTTAAAATATTTCAACATAGCAGAGGCTTGGAAGAGGTTGTTTATCGCTGTGGAACTATGCTATCTGGAATCATGCTTTTTCTTGCTTTGTGACTCATACTAAGTAGTTCTCAAATGAATTGTTGGTTGAAAGTTAAGTCTGCATCTCATGTACCTTCCCTCTCCTCCCCTCCCCTCCCCTCCCC
>PVLC010031910.1:0-17724 GCA_004027655.1 Graphiurus murinus | reverse complement strand
GCCTGTCACCTCCAGTTGTTGGGCCTTGGGGGCCAGGATGACCTCTCCCACCTCAGCATCACCCTTCTGCCTCTGCTGAGAGTTCTGAATCAGCACCTGTGGCCCCCGGGCATGCTCAGGTCACCTAGAGATTAGAAAGTTGCAAAATCATGTATGTTCTTTGGATATCACTACTTGGAAGGGGCACGTCTGGGTACTGAGCAAACAATATTGGTACATGAGACAGCTCTGTAGATATTTCTCCCTAACAAAGAGGCTAAGAGACTCTCGGAAGGGCTTCTTTCTCCGTTGCTTGCCCGATCCTTTTCAAGAGGCCAGAAAGAAGCCTTTTCAGCTGTGGTCAATGACACACATTCGTTTGGCCGCAGGCTATGGAGTGCGGCGCCTGCTCCTGAGAATCCATCCGCTCTGACGGATGATCTCGAGTTCCGCCACCAACATCAAATCTACTTTTGTGAGCTGGATGCAGAGGATCTGAAAACCAGTCTTTCCCCCTCTTCCTCGGCCTCGCTAGCATTCTTCTCCTTATTATTATCATCGTTATTTGGAGGAATTTAAGAAACATGCCGTGTTTTGCAAAAAAGGTGCAACCTGCCAAGGACCCTGCACGAGATGGCGGGTTAGTCATCGGGGCTGTGAGTTCTCCTCATTGACTTTGGCAGAGAAGTCCATTTCGGCAGGGAAGAATCCGCACGTCAGCTGAGACATGTGATCCTTTCTCAGCGTCACTGCTAGTGCCAACTCGTAGTAAATTAGGCGCCTAACTTATTAATAGTGATGAATCCATTAGAGTTGACAGGCGCCTGGCTGCGCTGCTTCGAATTAACTGTGAGTGGTCACAAGTGCTGTTGGTGAACAAGCTCGAAGTCAGACCATTCGAGGAGCTGCCACCTCTCCCCGGGCTTAGCAATCACAGAGACAAAGATACCTCCCGTGTTCGAGATGAGGGATCTGAGCTAAAATTAGAAATATTTATGGCTTGGCACAAAACCTCGAGTTACTGTAAAACCAGGACATTAAACAACAAAAAAAATCCTTTCACAACTTGGCATAATTGGACTCTCTCTTCTTGTTTGAAACACTTTTCCTTAATGGCATGAAGCATTCAAGAAGAAATGCCAGGGTCCCACCCCTGGGTTGGTCCGTCTGTTGGCAGCATGCCCACCTGCTTTGAAATCTAGTTTATGGAAATTGCCGCACAAATACTTGAAGGATTTGAGAAAGTGATTAATGTGTTCCAAGCCATAAGCATGCACTCTAAAAAGCCAAGGTCGCCACTTTAACAGGGTGCAAATGTGCCTTGTGACGAGGGTGTGCGCTGAGTCCATGGAGATGTTTACAAGTAGGTATGTGGGCAGAGGCTCCAAATGTTCTTCTCTCTGATAAACACAAAGCAACTCAGACCCTGGCTGAGCTAGACGCTAAGGTCTGTCTGTACTGCAGCGTGCCATTTTGCCATCATCTTAAACAAAATGACTTGCTTTATATAGAGCAAATGGAATTTAAAATTAAAAAAAAAATAGCTTACTGCTAGCTGGGCTTGGTGATACATGCCTGTAGTCACAGTACTTGGGAGGCTGAGACAGGAGGATCACAAGGCGAGGCCAGTGACACACAGTAACTTAGTGAGACCTTGTTTCAAAATAAAAAATGAAATAGGTCTGGGGGGACAGCTCAGAGGGAGAATCCTCAGTATCAAAAAAACAAAATCAAAACAAACATATAAACCTTAATGCTGTGTAAAATTAAGTAAATTGCAAAAACCCTTTCGAGTGACAGTAACCAGTATAACATCTTCAATTCTAATGGTCCCAAATTGTCTATTTTAAATTATAGCAGTGCCAAATCTCAGTATACTCAGAAAATTGAAATCACAATATTTGTAGCATAGAAGAGTGACTCGTTGCAAATGGTCCAGGACTAGAAACTTGAGTTTTGCACTATAGGAAATAGGGGTAAGCTTTAACTTCATTAGTCAAATGTATTTTAGCCCAGCTCTGTAAGACGTTGGTCATACTCAGCAAAAGAGGAAATAAAGACTAGAATGACTTTTTAAAGATCTCTGATCATAGACTCAATGCATCTCCAGATTTAAAATAAATAAATAAAAATAAATTCTTGTTATTTGAAGGAGTTGGAAGTGACTCATCTTAGAAAGGGGGAATTGGGAATCAGATATTTCTATTTTGAAAGCACTAGAGAGAGCTAGTCATTGTATTTCTCTTACTATAAATTCCAACATACTACAAAGCTGAATTTTTTTTTATACCATAGCTAGGAGAATGGCTTAAAAAAACTAGAATCTTGATTGGCTCTCATCCACTGCTTTAATATCCACATTCCTGTGTTTCTAAAAAGTTCTCCAGTAAGTGATCTTGTCACACCCTGAATTTCCACTGCCTGTGCACTCAACATCCACCCATCCGTATATGCTAAATGCAGGTCTTGCCTCCCTAGAGCTTCATGAAGGCAGAGACCTTATCAATTTTGTTTATTACCATGGTAAAAAAAAAAAAATCTATTGAAAGAATGAATGACATCTCTCAAAGTCACAGAAGGCCGACAGGCTGTTCTTTCCTTAACCAAATTGCTTATGTGAGCTTCACTTACACTGAGAAATGCTTATGGCCTCATTTCAAACTGGTGAATCATGAAGACTGTGGGGAGGCCTTATTTTCAGTCTCTAACTTAGTTTCTTATTTTGCCACCCAAACTCCAGCCCACTCTAAATAGCACAATTTCTAATGGGAACAACATGGTCACGGAACTGATAAAGATTAAATTCACTTTTGATGTATGATTAGTCAACCCAGGTGCAAAATTTGAAGATAAAATAAGCTGTGTTTCCAGCATGCGCATCTGTCTGACCACTTACAGTAAATGCCTTTTCTTCCTTGACAAATTCATACAACTCTCTGAATATTACAGCTTGTGATATAAGGAGCCAAAGATTGTGTGTTAGCCCTTGGGCTGTTTATTTCTTCACTACAGGCTGAAACCCATTAGCTCAAAAGCCTGTTGGCACCAAACTCAATTTTTTACATATCCAATTATTTTTAAATTAGCCCAAAGGCAAGCAGATTTTTGGCCAGTGAGAGTGTGTCTGATTTGCATACCCTGTGGGACATCACCTGACAGTCGTTATCTATTGCGAAACGGAGCCTGGTGGTCATAAGCCCCTGGTGCTGCTGCCTTTAGGGGCTCTCTGACCCAGAGATTCCCACCAGGCTTCTCAGCAACAAAGCACCTCATTATGACTGACGACTTGATGCCCACAATGGCACCATCGGGAGATGGCGGGACCTTCGGGAGATGTCCTTAGGTCATCGGGGATATGCTCTCAGAGGGATCTTGGCCCCTGATTTCTGCTTCCTGTCTCAAGATGTGACCTCTTGCCCCAACAAGCATTTCAACATCCGCCATCTACTGAACTCCTTCCAGAGTAACTGGTAATGTGCCTGTGACACACTGTTGGGAGTTTGAAGCTCCAAAACTGAGCTAAATAAACCCTTTCTTTTTCGTAAGTTGCCTGTGCCTGGCATTTTGTTACAGTGATGTGAGGCTAACTAATATACCCAGACATCTGAGCCCCCTCTCACTTTGGCTTTTTTCTCCAGGAAGTCCTCATGACCTTGACCCTTTCTTGGTAGTGGTCTCCAGACAGTCTCGTGCTGCCAGGGATTTCCCCTGCCATGCAATCCTGGCCAAGCACCGCCCAGTAAAGTGTGCTGTGTGATCTTGCTCTTGTGGTCTTATCTTCCTCCTTGATCATTCCTTGAACTCCTACTCAACATATTTAATTAGAAAAAGCTTGACCCCTGAAAAACAGGTAGAAATAAGGTAGGCATAGAAAGGGAAATATGCACGATCTCACCCATATGTGGAATTTTAAAAGTCAGATTCACTGAAGCAGGTTCTAAAATAATAGTTACCAATGACTGAGGTGGAGGAAGATTGGGAGAGGTTGGTCAAAGAGTACAAGGTTCAGTTATGTAGGATGAGTAAGTTCTAGAGATCTAATATGCAGTGTGAGGACTATAGTTAATAATACGGTATTATAGATTTCATTAGCAAGAGAGATCTTAAATGTTACACACACACACACACACACACACTCACACAATGTAATACAAGGTGATGGATATGTTAATAATTAAGACATACTTTATATGTCTATCAAAATATCAAGAGAATTTTATGAACTTATATCTATAAACTTAACAACTATGATGCAGTGGACTAATTCTTTGAAGAATACAATCCCTAAATGCTCACTTAGGAAGATAAAGGCAACCTGAACAGTTTTATATCTATTAGAGAAATTAAAAGTTTGTCCCCAAACAAACTCCTCCAGTTCCAGATGTTTTTTACTGGCAAATTCTACCAAACACTTAAGGGAGAAATATTATCAATTCTATGCAAACTCTTCCATAAAAATAGAAAAGGAGACATTATTACCCCAACCCATTCTGTGAGACTAGCATTACCCTAATACCAAAACTAGATAAAACACTACAAATAAAGATAGAAAAAACAGACAAATATTGCTCATGAATATAGTGTAAATATTTTAACTAAAATATTGGCAAAGTGAACTCAACTGCATATATATGTGCCATTTATCTGTCTATAATGCTGTTGACTGAGACTCATCCTAGGAACACATGTGTTTAACATTCAAAAAAATCAGTCAATGTAACTTGCTATCTTAACAACCTAAAAAAGAAAAACAATATAATGATCTTAATGGAAGCAGAGAAAATACTTGACAAAATTCACCTTCACAGAAAACTAGGAAAAAGAGGGAATTCTCTCAACCTGAAAAAGAGCACCTATTGAAATTCTACCACTAACACCACTCTTTGCTTCGTATTGAAATGAGAGCTTCACCCCTGAGGTCCGGCACAGGACAAGGTGACTTTCACCACTTCTGTTTAACACTGTGCTGGAGGCCCTGAACAGTACAATCAGGTAAAGGAATAAAATGCATCTGGATTACACAGAAAAAAAGCAAAATTGTCAACATCACTATAGAAGACATAATCAACAATGTGGAGAATCTAATGAAATGCAGATTAAGAGGATGATAAAATCAATGAGTAAAAATATCAGGGGTATCTACAAAGAGCTCACGTGTATTTCTGTGTACTAACAATAAATTAGCAATTGGAGGTTGAAATTAAAACCATAACACCATTTACAATGGCATCCAACTTATGGATAAATCTAACAGTAAAAGATCTACACTGCTAAGATAAATTACAGAAGTTTTATTATTATTATTATTATTATTATTATTATTATTATTATAGAGATATACGTTGTTCACAAGTTGAAAGTCTCAGTATTCTTAAGATGTCCACTGTCTCCAAATTGACTTTTATCTGTGAGGCAATGTCAATTAAAATAGTAGCAGTCTTTCTTTCTTCCTTTCTTTCCTTCTTTCATCCTTTCTTTTTCTTTTCTTTTTTTTTTTTTATTTTTTTGAAAAATGGACACACTGAATCTCATGGAAATGCAAAGAACCTAGAATAGCCCAAACAATTCTGAAACAGAACAAAGTTGGAAGACTAATCCTACCTGATTCTAAGATTTATTATAAAGCTACACAATCAAAATAATTTGGTCCAGGTGGAGAGAAATCAGCCCACGGACATACAGCCTGTGCCTACACAGGCCTCTGTTAAACCCTTTCTTCACAAAACAATTCTATCCAGCTTCTGCCAGATCTAGGATTAACCTCAAACCCAAAATCAAGGAATCCTAATCGTTGACATGTGACACATTTAAATCTTGTGAGCAGTCATTCGTTCTTCCTGCATATGTCAGTGATTAGTCCTTTTTCCTAAGGTTTTCTTTTTCTTTTTTTTTTTTTTTTCATTATCATCATTATTTTTCAAATGGATCTACTCATGGAGAAGGAAAAGAGAAAAAATTTACTATCAGAAGACGTCCAAAATTTCCTAAGGAAAAAAGTAGGAGCATAAGTGGGAAGAACTGGTGAATAGGGATTAATCCAGCAAGGATTGCGTTAAAGTGTCCTGATACATTTTTTTAAGGTGGTGAGGATAAAGCCCAGGGCCTCCAACATCTTAGGCAAGTGATCTACCACTATGCTACGTCCCTGGTCCCTAGGACTCTGGTAATTTACTTCTTTGTGGAGCCTGTGGTCCTGGAAGCAGCTGGGCCCCCAGCAGTAGCTGCCCAGCTGTAGTTAACGGAGCACTTCATCCTCTATCTTGCTCAGGACAAAAAGAAAATGGACACATCAGAGCAGAGATGCATTAGACCAGCTTGTTTTGAAGCTATATCCATTAATGCATTGGGTCTTCAAACTTTTTAAACTGTTTACCCTGCCAGTAAAAGTTTTGAGAATCTATACCCAAGAGATGTGTATTTATTCAGAAATTACATATACATATTTGTTCTAGGACATAGATAAATTACATATATAGCACAAAGTCACAAACAATTAAAGGTGAGATAAAAACCAATAGCCTACCTCTCATCTTCTTCCCACATTCCTGCTGATCACTTGGCCTGTCTGCTTTGCATCCTGGGTTTGAGCTGGGGATTCGCATGCTGTCATTGCCAGGGTGGTGGGCTGGCTTCGTGAGACCTTGTATCAGTCTGTTTTCTGTTGCTATAACAAAATACCTGATGCTGGTTTATCAGTGCATTCTCTTGGACTGGGTTCTGCCCCTCTCTGGTTGGGGACCTCATAGCCAGTAGCATCAGGGTGGGTGTGTCTGTAAGAGAGGTTGCATGGTGAGACAGAGAGCCGGGGAACAGTGAGGGGCCATCTTGCTTTCTTTTTAACAACTCATTCTTTCGAGAACTCACTCTGTGGGACCAGCGGCAGTCCCTTTGGACTGACCCAACCACCTTGCACCAGGCCCCATGTCTCAAAGGCCCCGCCACCTCAACGTCACCACAATGTGAACCAAGCTTCCAGTACATGAACGCTTTTGTTTTTTTAGTACTGGGGATTGAACCCAGGGACATTCCACCTCTGTGCTACACTCCTAACTTTATTTTATTTTCTATCTTAAAACAGAGTCTAAGTTGCTGACACTGGCCTTGAACCTGTGATCCTCCTATCTCAGCTTCCCAAGTATAAGGATCACAGGCGTGTGCCACCACGTTTGGCCAGTATGTGAACCGTTTAGGGACAAACCATAGCAGGCCTCCAGCTTCCTCAACTAAATGGACTGCATTCTTATCTCCTGTATGTATTAGAGGCCTACTGATTAAGCAACTTTTGAAAATCATCACACTACATGCTTCTTGGGGTTTATAGTTTGTTGTTGTTGTTTTTTGCGGTACTGGGAATTGAACTCAGGGGCATTCTACCTCTGAGCTATACCCCCAGCCCTATTTTTTATTCTTTATTTTGAAACAGGGTCTCACTAAGTTGCGAAGTGCCTCACTAGGTAGCTGAAGCTGGCCGCGAACCCGGATCCTCCGGTCTCAGCCTCACAAATGCTGGGATTACAAGCGTGCGCCACCACGCCCGGCTCGGGTTTATAGTTTTTAGTTTGTTTTTTGTTTTGCTTGGAGGCTAGGAGGGTCCTTTTTGCTAAAAGGATCTGTATTCCTTGCTACATTTTCCACCATGTAAAATATTGTGCATTTCTCCTACTGGAAGTTAGCATTAGCCAGGGAGAACATAAATATTTTTTCACCCCGTGGGAATACTTTAAATATCACAATTAAGACTCCACATGTAACAAAACCATGCACTACTAGTACAGATATTTCCTGATCAAAGAAACATAATAAACTTCAAATTCTGTTTTGCTTCATTCTTCAACAGGCCTGACTTGAGCTGTCACACCACTCTATAAAGTGAAGCAATTGGAAGATCCAGGGCCTCTCATGAAAATAAATCAGAGAAAAGGTTGTAACCGCTGAACACAGTAGAGGAAGCAAGGCCCGCTATTTAAAAAAAAAAAAAAAATTCTTTTTGTATCAAAATTATCTCAAGGAAAACCAGAAGGAGGATCAACTAATTCCCTAAGTGGATAGGATTTGTAATTGTCTTCCAGGGAAGCGGATCCCAGGGTCCAAGTTGCTGTGAAGGCTCTTGGGAGCCAGGCAAGCTTCGGTGTTGTTAAACTGTCCATTTATAAGAGGAAGGAAGACCCAGCGCGTCTCCCACTGCGTGGCCCCCGATGATAAAACAGCGGCAGCCCGGGGCTGCACTTCCGGTCAGGTCCCCAGAAGGGCGACACGCTGGGGGCACGGCGGGGCACGTGACCTTTGGTTGCTTTCATGTCCCTTTGCTTTTGTTCCGAGTTCCCAAGGGAAATTCAAGAGGCACCACACAAAACTCCTGCTTCTGGTGGCGGCCACTGCAGTCTAGCCCTTGAAGTGAGGCTCTCCCAGAGCCGGAGCCGGCAGGGGCCACTCTGGGAAGCAAATGGAGGCTTTTTTCCCTGAGACCGGGATTGCGTGACTCCTTCAGATCTCGCCGACAGCCTCCGTGGCTACTCGTGGGAGGATCCAGGATGGACTGCCATTCGTCCTCTCCTCCAGGAAGCGCAGGCGGGGCCCTCCTAACGTTTCTTCCTGCCCATGGGGTTGGCAAGGGTTAACGCGGGGATGACGCGGTGACGGCGTGGCACGGATTCAAAGTGTAATTATCTTTACATATTGGATTGCAGCCTGGACATGCTCACCCCGTAATTAACAGCGTTGTAAAGATAACTAATGCGTTGGGGCTGCGGTGCTCCTCTGTCTCCGGCTGTGTGTGCTCGGCATTCCAGACGTGGCCCGTAGAGACCCGGGCCCTCCCCAGAGCCCGGCTGAAGCCTCGGAGGGGCGGCCGAATTGGCTCGAGGCCGCCGCAAAGGGAGCCTTGAGGTAGCAGCTCCAGGGTCAAGAGCAAGCCACTGCCCTGGAAGGCAAAGTCTCGTCCCCCCCCCCCATGGAGCATGTCAGGGAAGGCAGCTTAAATCCCTGCAGAGCCCTGCTCCCTGCAGCTTGCCATGCCTACAAATGAACCACAGAAAGATGCCCTGGGGGACTGTCTAATAAAATGGGATCCCAGACTAGGAGGGGAGCTAGTTCTCTCTGCCTGATGACAGAAGGAAATGGGGTGTCATTCAGGATGTAAGTCCCTCCACTCTCAGCAAAGGGAACAGAGGAAGAGAAAAAGCCTATGTCCGTTTCAGTCTCCCCTTCACAAGAGAGACAGAGACAGAGAGTCAGAGAAACACAGACAACGAGGCCAAGAGAAAGAGGACTGAGAGACTCAAAGAGAGTGAGAGAGACAGAGAGAGATAAAGAAAAGGAGAGAGAGAGAAACTGAGAGACAGCCAGACAAAGAAAGACTTCTAAGACTGAGACAGAATGACAGACAGAAATAGAAATGAAGAAAAGAGACACACAGAGAGATGAAGACAAAGGGACAGAGACAAAGAGAAAGCCTGAGAGAGACAGAGACAGAGACAAAGATATAGGGATAAAGGAAACAGAGAGAGACACAGAGAAAGGTAAACAGAGAAACTAGAAGACACAGAGAGAGAGAGAGAGAGAAAGAGAGAGAGAGAGACAAAGAGAGAGAGATAGACAGAAACAGAGGGGCGGATACCAAAAGAGAGACAAAGGTGTGTGTGTGTGTGTGTGTGTGTGTGTGTGTGTGTGCTGTCTCCCAGCCATCGCTCTGCCCTCCACACCACCTTTTTTCCTTCAAAAGGATTCTTTCTCCTCACACCCTGCAAGCTTATCCAGATTCTCTTCATTAGCAGTGTCTCCTGCTGAGAAAAGAAAGGCAGGCGCTGTGGGTTTTGGGGTGGGGGTCCTGGGTACTCAGGATCAGGACACAGAGCTAGGGCCCTGGCTGTCCTCTGATGTGGGGGACCCACACCTTTCCAGCTCGGTGGCCCCGCTGTGGGGCCCTGTGAGCAAGCCTCCTCTGCCTGCCACATGGAGCCACTTTGTGTCTCTCCCATTCCTGAGGCCTCACATAGCATGCTGGGGCTGGCCATGCCAAAGCAGAAGTCATAAGTTGTCACATCCTCCTCCTCCTGTCCTTCCCAGGATCCCCACCACCTCACAGAGAGGCTTGGCGATGACACCGCAGATCAGCCACAGGCGAGCGAGCGCAGCCTGCCCTCCAGCTCTGCCCCTGACACGGCCCCCAGGCCTACACAGGCCAGGGCAGCCTCTGCCCTGACAGGCAGAAGAGGCGCTCAGATGTGTGGGTTATCCCTATCATTACTCACATTTTTATTACGGATTACTAACCAAAAAAAGGGAGGCTGCCAAGGTTGGCAGAGGAGCTAGGCGAGAACCATGTGTGGAATTTCCTGGTGAAGAAAAACCCCCAGTGTACCCCCAGGTTAAGGCTGCCACAATGGCTGTGGCCATGTTGAAATTCTTACCAGATGAGGCCGAGCCCTGCTCATCCCTACCCACCCCACACGCACCTGTTACAACGGTGCAATTAATACCATTTGTGTTAATGGGCAAAAACAGACTCTGCAGGCCTGTGGGGGTTTATCTGAGGAGCTGTCCTCACTGAAGATTTATTAAGTGCCCAGTGAGAGTGCCCAAGCTGTTTATGAACTCAAAACGTTCCACACATTATATGTAGAATAGCTACTGACATCCGTAGTCTCAACCGATTCACTCCTGTGTTTTAGATGTTGTTATATATAAGCTGCATGTTGTCTGCCTGCTTTTGTAAAGTGTTTTGGGCACCAAGCCCTGTCCATTCGTCTGTGGTCACTCTCCTGCTAAGATGGCAAAGTTGGAACGAAGACCCCCATCGCTTGCAAAGCCTGGAATATTTGCTAGTTGGTCTCTTAGAGAAAAAGTTTACCATTCTGTGCCTTAAACTACTATTCCAAGGATCAGATTTGGGGAAATAACGACCTAGGAGTTATTGGTCCTTCCTCTCCCTCAACACATTTAATACATTCTCTCTGTATATTTATAAATACAAAACTACGAGAAGGAAAACAGACGTGGATCTAATAATAAAAACTGAAGCCAATTAAGACTCTCAAGCAGGTGCTCATCAAGAATTACATCTGCTACAAACATTTACTTGCCATATTGATTCTAACTCTCCTGAAAAACCTATTCCAGCTTTATCACCTAATGAGGACAATGATTATATTTGCTTTTGTAATAGCCATCCTTTATCTGGCCCAAGTAAATGAAATGCATATGCAAATATTCATCAAATGCCAAGATATTTTTCAACCCCTGACCTTTTAAAATTTATCAGGTAGCTTTTTGAAGGGCAGGCTCTTTGGGGGCTGTTGGCAAAGTGAGGTCATTAGGAGCCTCAATCGAAAGAGGCAATGATTGGAGAACGACTAACGCAGGTGGTTTCAGTCTTTGAAATGGAAATGGAAGTTGAGTGGTGAAATAAAATGCATGCGAGCATTATTTGGAGTTTGGTATAATGATAGACTATAAGAATGAGTGGAAACCTAGAAGCAGATCTGACCAGTTCTGAGGTTATGCAGATCAACAGACCTGAACTTGGAAATATGTCTGCCTATCTCTCAGCACTTCTTCTGCCCGTCAATCTCACACACACACACACACACACACACACACACACACACACACACACACACTCACACACGCGCGCACGCGCACAGTGAAAAAATGGGATGAATAATCACCCAAAATATTTTTTTTAAAAAAGACATGGCACCACTGTGGTCTCTTATCTTACTGGATCTCTTCTGGGCCTCCCTGCCTCTACATGCCTCCACTCTGGCCTCCTCGTCTGCTTCCTCCTCTCCTCTCTCTCTCTTTTCCTTTATTTCTCTTGCTCTGTTTTTCTTTCTCCTCTCTTATCCATCAAACCTTTCCTTGCTGTAACTTCTCCCTTACCTTGGCAGAGCAGAGAGCTCAGCAGAGCATTGTGGTGTCATGACTGGGAAGGGGCGGAATCCCTGCTTTCTCTCCACTGGAAGTTGGAGACTACCACGGTTGACCAGCTACATTTGGGACCTCAGACTTTATGGCAACTTTAGGCAATCCATCATGGCTTGCTTTAACATTCTAATGTGTGCTGGCTAGTGAGTACTCGACTATGTTCACTGTACCTTGTTTAATCAAAGTGATCTGTATTGTCATCTAAGGTCTTTAGTTCCTTCTTTCAAGGAACTTACAGTCTAACCAGAGAAGCAAAACTAGGCAAAACAGTTTAGAAAGCAGTGAATGTTTGAATGTACTAAAGACTAGAGTAAACAGACGACCCATGCAGAGATCTGCATCTCTTCAACACTTGTTGAAGCCAGGTCTATCAAGCCTGAGCCTTTCTCAAATGTAACTACTTGCATGAGGGTGGATAACCTGGAGTCCATGGGCACTCAGCAGGATCCTCTCTGAATGTTCACACACTTGTGTTTGTGGGGTCAGGGCTCTGAGAGGCGTCCATCAAATTCCCAGGGGCTCTGTTCACCCCCACATGCACACATGAGCGCATATGCACATGTACACACAGAGCAAAACCAAGAATCTGTTACAAAGTCTGCGTGAGATCTCCATAAGGAAGACCAGATGACGGATTAGAGAAGTAAGATCAGTACTGTGGTCACTGGCAAAGAAGGAAAGCCAAGCTTGTGAGAGAAACAGGGGGGAATGGGGGTCTCTGCAGAGGTGACTTTTAGGGGGTGGTGAAGGGGAAGACCCTAAGAGTCAGACTGCAGGACCTGGGAAGCCCAAGAGGGCCACACATCATGCGAGGAGAATGACTCACCGAAAACTTTTGAACAGAAGCAACATTTACTGGTGTTTCACCAGGGAGAGGAATGTTGACTTGGAGGAGCCCTCGGAAACTATGCTGTCAGCTAAGGCTGAGAGGAAACTTCCTATTGATGTAGAGCTAAACGTAGGAGCTGAACTTTATGATGTGTCAAAGGAAACATGTAAAATATATAGGTTTTTTGCATTGCTGGGGAAGGAACCCAGGGATTCATTCATAATTAGGCAAGTGCTGTACCACTGAGTTATCTCCCAAGTTTCCAAATAATTTTTAGTACAGAACCCAACATGTTTGTTAGATCAAATGTGTTCAAAGATGGTTTTTTGCTCAGGATATGTGAAAGGTGGTATTTGTCATTGTGACATGGGAAATTTTATGTTTGATAAAACATGATATTACCAAATGTGGATGCTCGAAGCAAGATTTATAAAAAGTGTATGCCTATCTATCTTATCTTCAGATCTTGCAAGATATCTCAAATGTCTTGTAAATATTTAGTTTTACTGTCAATGCTCTTAACTGCTATGTTATCTTACATGGTTTCAAGTTTAAGAAGGTTTAGCAACAAAGGGAAGTCATTCCAAATGGATTTGGGCTCTTGAGTTAAAAAAAAAAAAAAAGAAAAATCCCAAGTGAACTATTGAAAGATGCTTACACGCCTATAGCTGTCAAAATCCCTTGAACTGAAGTGAGTTTTAACATCAGGAACTTTGGCCACAGTGGAAATTCTTTTTTTTTTTTTTTTTTTAGTTAGTTTAGGTAAAATTGGATGGCTTGAATAATAGGTAAACTTGCCTTTCTTGTCTGATCCAATGATAATAAAGAAGAGAAAGAAAAAGACTACATAATTTATCATTATGTGATTCTATGTTGATTAGGAAGAAAGCCCATTTGATTTTAAAGGATCATGTCTAACATTTAGAACTATGAAACAGATTAAAAAGTCTGTATGTTATTTTTATTAAAAATTTTAAAAACCTGGGTTAAGTATACATGATAAATAAGCCTACTATTTTTGCCTAAGTGAAATAATTTAAATGTGCATGGCTTAATTGTAACAGTGGCTGTCCTCCTTACGTACTATGGCGGAGCATGCAAAAATATCCTCTCCAAACCCATGATTAATATGTTTAATTAGAGGCATTTCACCTTGCAATGACCTAACAAGTGTGCACCTCAATTAGTAACCATATCCACATAAATCCAATTAATATCATGCTTCCTCATTTAAGTGCACAATTAATCTGAAAATAAGTAATCAAATGGAGCACTATTTAAAAACCCACAGTGTGTCGTCTTCATTCTTCTCTTCTTCCCCCTCCTTCTTGTCTCTCTCCTCTTCTTCCAACTTTTACTCCCTCTTTCCCCCTCCTCTTTCTCTTACCCTCTTCTTCCTTCCTTCTAAATGAAAATAGATTTAACCAAGCCAAAGGCTTTAAATCAAAGCTATATAAGATCAATGTCAAGTAAAACTCAAGCTTGCAAACTTTGCCAGATGAACTCCCTCTAGAAATACTGTACTGGGCTCTAGGGAAGCTGGACTAGTACTTGAAGAGGTAACCATTTGTCTCAGATGCATTTTGTTCTTGGGGGCAAAGTTCTGACCATGATAACACTTAGGCAGGTCTGGAAGTCCGTGGTTCTGCAACTCTGTATGCCAAGAAGAGCCTCAGACCCTCGGGCTTCCAGGAAACTGCACTGTGCCCTCGGAAAGCAAGATGAAGCTCTGCCCATTGTCATTCTAGCCACAAAACCCAGCTACTTAAAACACTTTTTCAAAAGACCATTGCTTCTGACTCAAGAAGCAAAATGGGAAGAGAATATCTAGGCTGATTTCGAGCCAAGCTTTTTTAAGGCGGCTGCTCCACGCATGTTAGAATTCCATGCTTGGACCCTTCCATGCTTGAAACATTTCTGGAGAAACTCAATCAAGTCCTGGGGGAAACTGGCATTGACCTCTCACTGAGAACGAATCGGATGAATTCCTAGGCCCGTTGCAGCGTCTCTCACAAGTGTATCAGCCCAGAGGCAAAATGAAGCCCAAAGAGCCCTTTGGTCTTGAAGGCCCAAACAAAAATGGAGTTTGACAACTTGGGCTGTGTTGTGGGGATTGTTTTCTCCCCTTGATGAAGGAAGATGTCCTAACAATCTTGGCCACTGGGTTTGCATCTCCATCTGGTTCACACCTGAGTGTCTGGAATCTCTTTCCTGTGAAGTTTCCTCTTTCTTCCTCAAAGACATTCCTCCCTAGCAACACCCCCACCCACCCAAAAAGATGTTCCTGGTTATGCAAAACCACCCCTGTAGCGGACAGAAGAACAGTACAGACCTCTCACTCAGTCAATACAAGGTCAGTCCAACGTGTCAGAGCCTCTAAACTCATCTGTCTATACTATATACTATACTAAATTATTTGGTATCTATTGTACCAAATAAACATATACATACATACACACATATATATTTTTATATCGAATATATACTATGCCAAATAAATGGAATAAAACGTTGAGAATGCTTAGCGCTATGCCAACCACTTGATTTTTCTCTCACTTCAGCCAGTAAAACAAGTTTCACCAACTTTTTCTTTTTTTTTCCCAAGGTCATGCAGAAGAGAACTTCATACTTTTTTCTGACTTTGCACACCAACTAAGAGAAGGAAATTCCACCTAGGAAAACGCACACCAAGGCCAAGAAACAGAACTGCCCAAGAGCGTTTAGTGATGCCGGGTGTAAAAGACCAGGCGATGGGTTATGTCAGCTCTGCTAATTTAGAGGAAGCGGCAGATAAAGGACCAGGATGATTGGTTCATGTCTGGAATGAGGGGAAAAAAATATCATGACTTTCAAGTGCAATCTTGTCAAACGATGACAGTTAAATGGGCCAACTAAGATAATCTTCAAAATATCGGGTGGCAAGCAGGAAGACACTGCCTGCCTCCTCTGTGGGGGACAGTGCAGTTTATTCCTAAACTGAACCTTTCCCTACACGGATAGGTGCCCCTCTCCCCCAGCCACCAGCCTGCCCTCGGCTACTGTAAGAGTTTCCCTGCAGGCTCCTGAGCAGGGAAACGCATCAAATCCTCCCACTATACATGTTCTCACCCATGTGTATTTGGATGGACTCTTGTCGGGCACAGAAATGCTCTTCATAACAAATGAACAGAAGTTTGTGTTTGTGTCTGCAACAGGAGCTAAGAGCAGTAAGAAGAGATCTGTTCCCTGGTAATAAAATATTTGGGAGAGTATCTATTTTTCCAGTTGGGAAAACAGTTAGCTGCAAATAAGAGAAAACTCTACTGTGGTGACTTTAAAAAGAAAGGTTCCTAGGGACACTCTGCAACTTAGTGAGACCCTGTTTCAAAATAAAGAATAAAAAAATAGGGCTGGGGATGTAGAATGCCTCTGAGTTCAATTCCCAGTACCGGAAAAAAAAAGAAAAAGAAAAAAGAAAAAAGAAAGGTTCCTTTTTTGACATAATCAGAAGTTTTGATGTAAGCAGTTGTCAGTGTTGGTTTAGTGGCTCAGGGATGTAGGGCGTACATCTCTGAACTCCTTTTGGCTTTTCTCCTCGTGGTTAACAGAGTTGCTGCAGCTCCCACCATTACATTTGCCTTTGAGTTAGGATGAAAAAAGAAAGAAAGAGAGAGAGAAAGAAAGAAAGAAGGGAAGGAGGGAGGGGAGAAGGAGGAGAGGAAGGAAAGGAAGGAAGGAGAAAGAGAAACAGAGAAAGAAAGAAAGAAAGAAAGAAAGAAAGAAAGAAAGAAAGAAAGAAGAAAGCCACACCAGCCATCTCCTTTATCAAGACAGAAGAAACATTCCCAGAGATCAACAGCAGATGTCTGCTTATCTCTAGCTGGCTGGATCCAGGACATAACAGTGAAAATGTGTCATCCCTGGTTACAAGAGAGGCTAGAAAAGTATTTGGATGTATTCCATCCCATGGTTATTGGAGTTCTATAAACAAGAGTGTGGGAAGAAGTATAGTTCAGGCGACTAATGGCCACTGCCACCAATTTTAGTAAAATGTCAGTAGAGTGCTCACCACTGAACACGTAGTCATCACACGGAGGGGAAGTGGATCTGAACAATATATAGTCGTAAGGTGGCTGTCTTTTTGCACATGAATAACTCCCTGTTTTTCTCCAGGTCCCAGAATTATCATTTCATTCCCTTGAGAGCCCTGGCTACCACAGGCCCTCACTTACTAGCAAGGAACTGCAAAGAGAACAAAGAGAAGGTGAAACCGGCATGGACCACTTTGCCTGCTAGCTAGACACACCGAGCCTTCGAGGGTGAGAGAAACTGAACTCCGCCGCTGGTGGAAAATCAGGCTGCAAGGAACCACTTCCACTGACGTTATGTAGGCATGTGAGAAGACCAATGTCAGCCTCAGTAGCCTGTGCCAGGAAGGAGGGAGAGGGGAGGGAGCCGGGGGAAAGCTCACCAAGTGCTATGTGCACATAAGTCACCATCACTGTGAGTTGCATTATGATGTGAGATTATACTGCACCCATAAAAGTATTTAAAACTAATTAAAAATAATGCTAGAGGTACATCCATGCAACTGTGTTTGTCTTCCCCAACGGGCTGAGAAAGAATAATGTGAAGGAAATGGAGGCTCTGGAACTCACCGTAAGATGAAGGAATACATGTTAGGACACCAGACTTAAGCCTCCTATTTTGAGGCTCTGTGTTCACACGTAGGATCAACAGATTTTTTTTTTTTTTTTTTTTTTTTTTGCTTATGTAAGGCCAAAATTTTGTAAACTTAAAGTCTTTGCCAAACAGGTAGGAGACTATAGCAATTTTTTAGAATTCACCCTGACTAAATGTTTCAACAGTGCCTAGGGCAAGAAGAGAAACACTCCTCCAGCCTTCTCAGAAGCCTCATTAAAGTTTTATGGTCAAACAAGTACACTGCATGCCCCTAAAAGATGTGCAGCATTTAAGAAAGTATAAGTTTATTTTCCAAAATAAGGATGAAG
>PVLC010031909.1:0-18509 GCA_004027655.1 Graphiurus murinus | reverse complement strand
CCCTTTTTATTATTATTATTTTTTATATTGAAATAGGGTCTCACTAAATTGCTGAGGATGTTTCCAAATAAAATAGGACTGGGGGGGGGGTGTAGCTTGGGGGAAGAATGTCTCTGGATTCAATCCCCAGTAAAACACACACACACACACACACACACACACACACACACACACACACACTCTCTCTCTCTCTCTCTCTCTCTCTCTCTCTCTCTCTCTCTCTCTCACACACACACACACACACACACATTGAATAAAAGAAGACATTTTATTTTCTAGAAAATTGGAGTAATAAATATAGGCATTTATAGTATCTGTCATGCTGTGCTGTGGGCAGGGTGCGTCTGACTGGCTCTGAGTGGGGACCAGCCCAGCCCTTCTGGGTTGTGGAGGTGGGATACCCTGGAGGTAAGGGCTATTTTTATTATTTTTATTTTTTGTGGTACTGGGAATTGAGTCCAGGGGCATTCTACCTCTGAACTACACCCCCAGCCCTATTTCAAAATTATTTTTATTTTGAAACAGGGTCTTGCTAGGCTGATGAAAGTCTTACTACTTGTTGAAGTTGGTCTTGAACCTGTGATCTTCCTGTCTCAGCTTCCCCAGTACTGGGATCATAGGCATGTGCTACCTCCCATGGCTTGCATCCTATTTTTAACTTTTGATTCCTGTCAAATCAGTCTCAGGCTGTTCTTTTGTTTCCTCTCCTTGGTCTTCCCTTGCAGGTTTATTTTCTCTTATCTCATTCATCTTTTATGTGAAGGTCATTTCCTCCTAGATATGTCCTCTTCACACCTGTGTTCCTACCTCCAGCTCTGGGACTCCAGCTCCTCCCAGCATCTCCATTCAGGATACACATCCAATGTGCCCTTCCTCCTCCTTCTCCAGGTCTCTTCCACATCACCAAAAAGAAGGTGAGCTCTGTAGGGTGGGGCTCACGTCTGGTTCATTTGCCAGACTGAACTAGCAGAGGTTCTCAGTAAATATTTATGGAGTTAGTTAAATGACTAAAGGTTTCCAAGTAGAGCTGGGTGTGATGGTGCACCCCTGTAATCCCAGTACTTAGGAGACTGAGACAGGAGGATCACAGGTTCAAAGCCAGCCTCAGCAAGTGAGACTTCCAGCAACTAAGCAAGACCCTGTTTCCAAATGAAAACTAAAATAGGGCTGGGGGTATAGCTTGGAGTTAGAATGCTCTCCTGGGTTTGATCCCCAGTACCACACACACACACACACACACAAAAAAAAAAATCCAAATAATCAACACTCCAAATCTCATCTAAGTCTCTTTCATCTATCCTCTTCCCTTCCCTTCCTTTCATGATGGGTGGAGTTCAGGAGAGCGGAGAGCACGTCTGCTGGTCAGTGGAAGTTCAGAGCTGATGGGTCCAGCAGTGCTTTGTTTCTGGAAGTCACACCTGCTTCTGCTACACATCTGTCTGTCCTGGCCTTCTTGCTCTGCTGGTAACCACACACACTATCCTAGTTCACCAGGCTCTGGGATGGGATGGGATGGGATGGGATGAGACACTCCAGGACCCATCCAGGTGGCAGAAGCCAGAATTAATATGCATTTACATGTCATGGAGACTCTTCTTAGCCTTGTCTTGGGACTGACTGATGCAGATTCTGGGCTTGAGGGGAGTTCTCATCTGCGTGTAGAATTATAGACGCTCAAAGGAGCATGCGGATGGGTTGTTCTGGAAGGAACTCAGTGTTTCTTAGTCCTTCATGATGCTTCTGGTCAAATCAGCATATTTTTTTTGAGTTCTTTTGGGGAGACACTTGAGGTAGTAGGCTGCTGTCTAAATGACATTCTCGTAGGTGAACTGCCTGGGCGTGTCTGGTGTCATGGGAAGTGGGTAGGAATTCTCCACCTGCCCAGACGCGAGGAAACAAAAGGTCACAGGTGGACAGGGCTTGGGATCCTCCACAGGTACCCTGCAGCCCAGACTCTCTATTTCCCAGACCACCCAGCCCAGACCTCCACCAGGCTTGCTCCCAGCACTTAATCATTCATTCCAGTTTAGAGAAACTATTCTTTAAGCTTAACCCATCTTTATCTGGTTGAATGCTTAATGAACAGAACATTCCTTGTAACAATTCATCAGAAGCAACTGTTCTGTCACTAAGCAAAGTGCTTTCAAGACCCCCGTCTTTGGGGGAGGAAAGGGAGGGCGGCAGGAAGGCACCGTCTTTGAAAGGATAAGCTCAGCACTTACTCCATTCCAGGTTTGACTAGGGGAGGGTGCAAGCCAGGCATCACGTGGTGTAGTATAATGACTACTTTCCCTGGTCCTCCAAGCTTGTGGTCACAACCTCAGGTCATCTTCCTCCCAGGTGTAGGCTAAGCCATGATCCTTCTCCTCATCCATGTCCTCAGTCAGTAACCTTTGGTTTTCTCTATCTCTCCCCTACTAATTTGTTCCAGATTGCCCCATATGAAATCCTAAAACAGAATTCTCTTCTATCCCTCACAGTCTTGTGTCAGCCTAAGCAAAGGGAATGGGGACTGCCAGGGGTGCCTTTTAGTGCCAGAGAATATGCGATTCCTGGGGACCAGGACCTAAATATGAATTAGGGGAAAGGATAAGCAATTAAGAGGAAACTCAGCTTGAAAGCTTTTTACCTTTTTTGGTATTTGCACAGTGGAATAAAGCGTCCCCGATAGATCCTCCTCTGGGTTAGTTCTCTATTAAAAAACAAATGGAAAACAAAAGAAATCATCACCTACCCCCTGAGTCACATAGAAAAGGTCAGAGAGAGACTCATAATCCAGGGAGGGGAAAGCAGAACATGGACAGGGAAAGTAAGCTCTGGACCAGGGATGAGGCATGGAGGCTCTCATTGGTAACTGCTATTATAATAAGGATGAATAATGTTTTATTTTATTTTTTGTGGTACTAGGGATTGATCCCAGGGGTATTCTACTTCTGAGCTACACTCTCAGCTCTCTTTTATTTTTCATTTTGAAATAGGGTCTTGTTAAGTTGTTGAGGCTAGCCTCAAACCTGCGATCCTCTTGTCTCAGCCTCCCAAGTACTAGAATTACAGGCATGTGCCTGGCACCAAAGTATTTTTATTGCTCCATTAAATGGGCTGGTGTGGAAAAGGATTCTGTGTCCTCAAAAGAGCTGGCCCATCTTGGGCTGCAGTGATTGGTCCTGGGGAGCTTTTTTTTAAATGTTTGTTTGTTTATTTTGTGGTACTAGCTTTTTAAAAAATGTTTGTTTATTTGTGGTACTAGGGATTCAACCCATAGGCATTCTGCCTCTGAGCTACACATCCAGCCCTATTTTATTTTATTCTATTTTTTTATTTGAAACAAGATCTCACTAAGTTTCTGAGGCTGGCCACGAATCTGCAATCCTCCTTTCTCAGCCTCCCAAGTACCTGTAAAGGTATGCACCACTACACCCGGCCCTGGGGGAGCTTTCTGAAGTTGTCTACTTATTTTATGTCTCCAAATTGTCTTTTGTGACTTAGGTTTCTTTAAATGTTGTTTTTGTTATTTAATTTTCGATTTTCTTTGAATTACACTGTGTCCATTCACTTTAGCTGGGGAATTCAGTGTCTGGAGTTTGTAGTCCAGAGCTACCATGGGCCTCTGACCCTGCACCTGACCCTGCACCTGGCAGCTCTTTGAGTCACTCAAAAGAAAGAGCCACCTCTTGAGCAGCGAGCCTTCAAATACCATGACCTGGACCTCATGTCAAAGTCACACGTCTCTCCCCGCTGCCTTCTGCAAGAGCAGTCGGGGTTTGGAGCAGCCACTCAAACTGAGAGAGGGAAGGGGATTCGTGGAATGCTCATGGCACGCCTGTTACTGGAGGGGTGAAAACAGGGGCTCCCAAGGCCACCAACTTCTGCACAAAAGTGAATCAACAAAGACTTGGGGGAGACGTAGGTGCACTGGGTTTTGATGTGGCTTGGGTTTGGAATGTCCCTCCAAAGACTCACGTGTTGGAAGCACCTCCCCACTGCAACCATATTCAGAGGTGGAATAGTGGAATCGGGGCTCTGATCTCATCCGTGATAAACCCACTGAGGGACCAACAGTTTGAATGGATTTACTGGTGGTAACTTAAGCAGGTAGGGGTGGCTGAGAGAGAGGTCACTGGGGGGCATGGCCTTGGGGACTCTTTTTGTGCCTGGTCATTTCCTGTCTCTCTGCTCTCCAGCTGACAGGAGGCAAGCTGCTGTCCATGCCTTCACGATGTCTGTCTGGGATTTGGCTGCCTATGTAAGCCCAAATGAATCTTTCCTTCTCTACACTGTTCCCATCAGGTATTTTCATCATTGTGAGGGAAGAGTAGACTAAAACATTTTTTAAGGACTATACATCCTAATCCCCACTCCTTATTCCGATGTTACCCAAAGCCATGGAAAAATCTCAAGTTAAACAAGGAAAGCCCAAAGAGATGGTCAGGTCCCAGGAAGAAGGGGAAGGACTTACATCAGTGTGGGGAATTGTGTTGTACTCTGCAGTCTCTCCAGAATGGGGGCAGACATTAGGAATTTCCTGATGGATGTCCATTTTCTTTTTGCCTTCCAAGGGCTCTGAAACCAAGTGGAGAAATAATCAAAGCCTGCCTCTCCTACCATGCCCCACTCCTATTGGCCCACCATTCCACCTCTGCCACCCACTTGGGGGGGGGCGGCAACTGTCCCAGTTGCCTTGTAACTAAAGGATTTTCTGGGACAGGGAGACTTTTAGTGTTAAAACTGGGAAAAATCTTAGACAAATCAGGATGAATTAGTCACATGTTTAACTTGATAAAAGAAGTCTAGAGAAAGACATTGTTCAAAGCCCAATAATCTGGGTCCAGGTCTAGCGCCATCCATCAACCAGATAACATCAGCCTGAAGAGGCTGAAAAGAACCAGAGCACCATCCCCGCTCTGTTCCACGAGCAAAGGAGTGGGTCCCCTGCCCCCGCTCACCATTTACAAAGCTTCCTATAAAGCAAGGGCCATGTTCCTCTAAAAGCATCTCTCCATCCTCTGTGTCCATCTCCCTGTCTTGCTGGGCTCACTTTTACTGAGGAGATGGCCTGCATTCTCTCTTGAATGTGTATTTCTCGCTCCCTAAATACACCTGTCTGTGGAGCAGGGCGTGGTGACACACGCTTGTAATCTCAGTACTTCCCAGTACTTGGGAGGCTCACAAGTTCCAAGTCAGGCTCAGCAACTTAGTGAGACCGTGTTTCCAAATAAAATATAAAAGAGGCCTGGGGGTGTAGCCTGGAGGTAGAATGCCCCTAGGTTCCCTCCCCAGTACCATGCACACACACAAAATAAAATAAAATAAAAAATAAAACAAGTCCATGGCTCTACTCCTCGGAGCAGGCGGTGTCACCTGGAGGGGTCAGAGATGAACTTCTCTGGGAGGAATGCCTCTAGGCTGAGTTTGGGAGGAAACAAAGGTCTCGGGGTTGATCCAAGGGAGAAACGGGGGCTGGTTTGGGAGCTCTGATGAGGTGGAGGGTAGGAAGGGCTGACTGGAGGGTGTTGGTTAATGGAGGTCTCCAAGTTAGGGGCCATCACCTTCCAAATCCAGAGAGCAGAGTGGGGAACGCAGGCCGTAGAAGCTCATGCCAGTAACTCCTGAGGAGCAGAGGGGAGCAGGCACTGGAGGGGAGTCACCCCCACTCCTTATTCGCATGTTACCCAAACCTGTGGGGAAATCCCCAAACAAAGAGAGCCTCAAAGAGAGGGATCAGAACTCCAGCTCTTTCTCTGTTCTAAGTGCAGGCTGACTGTGTGCTTCCTGAGGGTAGGGACAACGACCTCTTCATCTCTGTATCCTCAGCACCACACGCAGCTCAACATGTGCAGGCAGAGCAAATGAGGCAGAAGACACACGAATGAGGATAAGTCACAGCACTCTACCTTTTCCTTTCTCCATCCGCACAATCAAGAGAACTGTCAGCAGGACAAGGAGGCAGAGCATGACAGGCACCACCAGGGCATACAGGAAGACCGTGGTGGAGTTTGGGTCACCATTGGCATCTTTAAAGAGACAATAGACAATAGGTAGAGGTATGAGGAGGAGACCACATGACCCAACTTCCTCCCAGCCTGTTTCCTTTTTTTTTTTTTTTTTTTTTTTTGCGGTACTGGGAATTGAACTCAGGGGCATTCTACCTCTGAGCTACAGCCCCAGCCCTATTTTTATTCTTTATTTTGAAACAGGGTCTCACTAAGTTGCGGAGTGCCTCACTAAGCCGCTGAGACTGGCTGCAAACCCGGATCCTCCGGTCTCAGCCTCCCAAATGCTGGGATTACAAGCTTGCACCATCACACCCTGCTCCCAGCCTGTTTCCATGGAGACGAGTTGCTGAAGAAGGTACAATTGCTCAGACCAGAGCAATTGGAAAGAGGGGACCGTCACCTTTACAGAGATTCCAGGAAAGGACGGGGCTTGAGGAATTGCTGCTGATGGGGTTCCTGGCCATGCAGACGAAGGCTGTGCCCCCATCCCCCAGTCTCCAGGAGACGGGGAGGATGGAGCCATTACGAGACTCATTGCCCGCCTGTCCCAAGGCCTTCCAGCTGTAAGTCACCTCCTCTCCTCCCTGTTCCACGGAACATGTCAGATTGGCTGTGCAAGTGCCATTTTTATTGTTCTGCAAACCCACGGTAACTTTGGGCTTCGACAGGCGCTCTGTGAAAAAGAAAGAACAACGGGGATGGAAATTCCATCTACGGCTGACCTTCGAATTCTCCTGGAATGGCTTGGACCTGAGTCTCCCTGGGGACTCCAGAATGGAGTGGAAGCAGAAATTTGGAGAATTTTCCTTGTCATCTGGGAAAGAACACTGTCAAATGGGCTGAGCTTGCCTACAGTCATATGGCAAGGATAATGGTGACAATAAAATGGTCATAAAAGAAACAATGGTGCTACAAGAAGGCAGCTGTCGTCCACTGGCCCCAAGCTTCCTTGAAGAGCCTTTCTTTCTTTTTTTTTTTTTTTGCAGTACTGGGGATTGAACTCAAGGGCATTCTACCTCTGAGCTATACCCTCAGCCCTATTTTTTATTCTTTATTTTGAAACAGGGTCTCACTAAGTTGCAGAGTGCCTCACTAAGTAGCTGAGACTGGCCGCAAACCGGGATCCTCTGGTCTCGGCCTCCTGAATGCTGGGATTACAAGTGTGTGCCACCATGCCCGGCTTTCTTTGTTTTTTTTTTTTTGTAAACTAGGGATTAAACCCAGGTGCATTCTACCTTCTAGCTACATCCCCAGCCCTATTTTATTTTATTTTTTATTCCGAAGCAGGGTCTTGCTAGGTTGCCGAGGGCCTCACAAAGTTGCTGAGGCTGGTCTGGGACCTGCGATTCTCCTCACAGCCTCCCAAGTACTGGGGAGACTTCCACTTTCCTCTTGAAGAGAGGGTGTTGGAGTGACACTCCCTTGCGCCCACTCCTCTGTGGAGCAGTGGGTTTACTGACAAGATGGTGAGAGTCTGCCATCCATCGTCTTTCCTTCACTGGTACAGGCTGTTGTTCAAATGTGGCTTGCTCTTCTCTTCCCTCCCCCTGCTGCTCTGCCTGCAGATGTGCATGTTTGGTTCCTTCAACCCTGTCTCTGTGGAAGACACACCTGGATCTAGGTGCCCAGCCTCCCTCCTGTAAGCCTCGAGGCCCACCTCCTAGTTCTCTGGACATTACAGCACAGGCAGTGAGCCAGCCAGTTGTCCTGTGTCTAGCTGAATAATTGTTTGGTAAGTTTAATTTCCCTGGGTGGGCTCCTAGGTCTAGACTTGTGAGAAAAGATTTCTCCTACTTAGCTCTACCAGAAATAAAGTGAGTATTTTCATCTTATCTTTTCAATTTTTTTTGAGACAGCTTTTTTGTTTGTTTTGTTTTGTTTTGTACTAGGGATTGATTGAACTCAGGAGCATTCTACCTTTGAGCTACACCCCTGACTCCCTTTTAATTTTTTGTTTTTTAAAACATGGTCACTCTGGGTTGCTGAGGGGCTCACTAAGTGACTGAGTCTAGTCTTGAACCTGTGATCCTTCCTTCTCAGCCTCCTGAGTACTGGGAATACAGGTGTGCACCACCATGTCTGGCCAGGCTGGTTCTTGAATGTTGCCCAGGCTGGCCTCTAACTCTTGGACTCAAGTGATCCTCCTGCCTCAGCCTCCTGAGTATCTTAAACTATAAGTATGCACCATCACACCCAGCTTTTATCTTCTTTTTGAATCTTTTTCACAATTGCTTAGACTCTGTAAGGGGAGAGGTGGGATTGATGCTTCTGCCCAATAATCTTCCTAAGGCAGATACCGCTTTCCTCCCCATTACAGATGTGGAAACTAAGCCTTGAAGAAATAAAGAAACTTGGCCAAGGCCATGCACCTGGTAAGGAGAGAAGCTGGCATGGCTTGGAGTGGTGGGATTTCCATTTTTGTGTAGCCATCTGCTACACCACCCAGCCCCTTCCAGAATCTCAGAGTTAGGAAGGGCCTTGGGAGTCAACTACATCTGCTTCTTCCATGCAGGAGTCCCCTCTCTCACATTCCTGCCAAGTGTTTGTCTGCCTCTGCTTGAACCTCTCCTGCACTGGGGATCTCACCCCCTTGCCAGGAAAGCAGCCCACAGCGAGAACCAACCCTGCTCACCATAGACACGCAGCTTGTACTCCCGTATGAGGGGCAGCCGGGCGGACGAGCTGTGTATCTCTGCGCGGTAGACCCCCGAGTCGTCCTTCTTCAGGTTGGTGAGCCTCAGGGAGTGGCCATCATTCAGGAAGGCCACCCTTTCCTTGTTCCGTTGTTGGGTCACAATGACAGTGGCTTGCTTGCTTTTCATGGCTGGCTGGATGGTGACAAGACTAATTGTGTTGAACATCCAGACAATACTGTCAACCTGCTGGACTGTGAAATTCAGAGGGAAGGTCACCGATCCACCGATGGCCCCAACCTGTTCCTCCAAGGATTCAGAGGCTGTTGATGCTGCAGACGCAGAAAACCACCAATTACTCACCACGTGCTTTGGGTCCCCACAAAATCCTCAGCAACCCTCTCGGTCCAACACCGGCAGCCCCCGGGAGCCACTCTACAGCTTCCTGATGGGCCTCCACCCACAAAGGTGCCCACAGATAACCCACCCTTTCCTGGAGAGCTCTGGCTCAAAAGCCAGCTCCACCCCCAACAGGTCCCTTGGAGAGGATGACGTCAGGGTTAGCAGGTTGCTGTTCCACTGCCCCCGAGAGAGTGGAGTGCTCTGCCTAATGAGAAACCTCGCCTGACCCAGGTAGAGATGGAAAACATACACTGGGACAGCGTGAGGTGAGCTGTATCTTCCTAATGACAGGATGGAAATGGTATTTTGTGGTGCTGGGGATTGAACCCAGGGACATTCTACTTTCAAGCTACACCACCAGTCCTATTTATTTAATTAATAAATTATTTATTAATTTATTTATTTTTGTGGTACTGTGGTTTTAACTCAGGGGCATTCTACCTCCAAGCTACACCCCTAGTCCTATTTTTATTCTTTATTTTGAAACAGGGTCTCACTAAGTTGCAGAGGGCCTCACTAAGTAGCTGAGGCTGGCCTTGAACCCAGATCATACTGTCTCAGCCTCCCAACTACTGGGATTACAAGCATGCCCAACCATGCCCAGCAGTCCTTTTTATTTTTATTTTTTATTTTGAAACAGGGTCTTGCTAAGTTGCTGAGATTGACCTTGAACCTGTGATCCTCCTGTCTCAGTCTCCTACATACTGGGATTATAGGTGTGCCCCATGAGATCCCCAGTGCTTTTTTTTTTTTTTAAACCGAGTCTTGCTAGGTTTCTGAGAGTTTTGCTAAGTCTTGCTAAATTCTGAGGCTGGTTTTGAACCTATTATCCTCCTGTCTCAGGATTCCAAGTACTGGGATTACAAGTGCCATCACACCCAACTTCAGAAAGGGTAAGACTTTTGAAGACAAGTAAAGATTGGAGATCACTTGTCCCCAGGAGGGTGTAATTACTGGACTCAGGCAACTTTAAAGTAACTTTATTTCTGCATTAGGTTTTGGGAAGGTATTAAAGTGCCTGCTACTTCGTTTTCTGTTGCAATAACAAAATATGTAAAGCTAGACACTTCATAAAGAAAAAAGGTTTTTTTAGCTCACAGTCTCAGAGGCTGAAAGTCTGAGATTGAGTGGCCCCATCGGTTAGGGCTCTGGCAAGGGCCACCTTGGTTGGCTCCCAACATAGCAGATTAACAGAAAGGAAACCAATCTTGTGCAAAAGAGCCCATTGCAGGCTGGCCTGGCTTTGTGACAACCTGCTCCTGAGAGAGCTAACTCGCTCCAAGGCAGTAGCATTAGTTCCTTCTGAGAGTATCACTCTCGCCACCTGACACCTTCTGCTGGGCCCCACCAACACCACCCTGGGGACCACGCTTCTAGTATGCACACCTGTGGGTGACAAACCACATTCAGACCCTAGTTAGGTGGTGAGGTCGCAAAACTGCAAGAAGGTGGCTTTGTGTGTTGGTGAGTATACACTCTTCTATGACATGGTGACATGGTGCTATCTTCTCAGGGCTAAGGCCACAGGACATGAATTACTCAAAAGGCCTCCAAACCATTGCTCCTGTTAGACTGAACTTGGAGGATGATGCAGGGAAAACTGCCAACAGAAGCCAAATGGAGTCTACTGTGTCTTTGGGGTAGAAAGAATAGTGAAAGAGGAAAGTAGCTACCTGCTGTTTCATAAATATGGTTTCAGAGAATAAGTGCAGGACTGGTGAGCCCTAACTAGTTTTATTTCTTCTTTCCATTTGACTAGGAAAAGGGATTCAGAAACAAGAGACTTTCTTCCTTCCTCCCTTCTTCCCTCCCTTTCTTTTTCTTAATGGTACTTGGGATTGAACCCAGGGGGACTCAACCTCTGAGCTACACCCCAGCCCTTTTTATTTTTTATTTTGCAACAGGGTCTCATTAAGTTGTTGAGGCTCTCTCTTAAGTTGCTGAGGCTGGCTTCGAATCTGTGATCCTCCTGTTTCAGCCTCCAAAGTACTGAGATTACAGGTGTGCATCACCATACCCAGGGAGACTTTTCAGCTGTCTACGGCTGAGTTGAAGCCCCTTCCCATGCTGACTTTCCCTCTGTGGTGTGTAACTCTATAGAGTTTTACTATATCTAAGCGGGTCACATTTGTGTCATTCAGTCATTTCTTCCTATTATGAGAATTTATTTTGTTCCATGTCTATGCCAGGCATCATTTAGGAGCCAAAGATACAACTGGGGAGCAAGGTAGTCCTGATCCTTGTACACCTGGAGCTGGGAGGCAGTCATTAAATAAGTAACAACAGGTGGGCTAAGAAGGGAAGTAACAGGCACCCTGTGAACACACACCAGGAGGATGGCTTAGTGTGACCCGTGGAATCAGGAGACTTTCTGCAGGACAAATAGCACCCAACACCTGCTGAAGGCCTGGTGGGCTGAGCTCATGAGCCCCACCCGCTGGCCAGATGCAGCCCTTCACCTCAGTCGGACAGTGACTGTCCAGTCGCCTCCTCTGGGATCAACCCTTTCTTGTTTCGCAATCGCTGAACGATTTGGGTGAGACTGACTGGTCTCAGCTCAAGTGACAGCCCTTCTCTGGCACTTGAGATCACTCCGGGTGTCACACGACACAGGAGGGTCCCATCTGGGAAAAACCCAGAACTTATGCACTAAGGCCAGGATGCTGAAGTAAAGCTATGAGAAGACAGGGAACCTGAGCTGAGTGCAGCGTGCACGCCTGGAATCCCAGCACTTGGGGAAGGCTGAGGTCGCAGATTTGAGGGCAGTCTCAGCAACTTAGTGAGATCCTGTTTCGAAATAAAAAAAAAAATGAAATAGAGCTGAGGATGTAACTCAAAAGTAGAATGTCCTTGGGTTCAATCCCCAGTACCATGCGGGGGGGGGGGGGGGGGGGGGGGGGGGGGAGGAGGAGGAAAGGCACACCTGTATTAGGCAGGAGCTTGGGGAAGGTGAAGTGAGAATGTGGATCTGAAAGCCTCTTGAGAGGTACTGAGCACCTGACTGCAGGGCGGGGTGTGGAGTGGAGCGCAGGGGACTGTCCTGATAGGCCTTGGGGACGCTTCCCAGATTGTGGTCTCACTTCTGCACCAGTGGCTAAAAGTGAGAAAAAGGAGCTTTTCCACAACATCTTTGCAGAGCTTCTCAGCAAAGTGAGTCAGGAGACAAGACTGTGGAGACTGTCCCCAGAGGTGGACAGCGCTGGGGAAAGGACCGTTTAGCTTCTGCCCTGGCGACACTCAATGCCTTTGGCATCAGAAGCCTCCACTCTGAGATGCCCCCCAAGACAGGAAGAGACAATGGCTCCTCCCTCTTGTCACCCCCCTTTCCTCTGGGGTGTCATTTCCTCCTGTCATCTTTCCCCCAAAGGCTCCAGAGTTGACTCGAGGGGAGGGGTTGATTCATAACAGAAGCTCTTCAAGGGTCCAGCCAAAACTAAGGCGTGGTGGCCCAGGAGAAGACTCCAGGGGACAGGAGAGTGAAGCCACCTCCTGCTGGCCAGCTGGTCCCCAGCACCTCTCCAAGCACCCTGTCCTGTCAGAGTGTCATGAATATACCCCTCGTTCCCACATCTAGGAAACCAACAGCCAGAACATATTGGAGCTAGGAGGAATCTTACGGGCCACTGGGTCCAACTCCAGTTACAGGTGAGGAGGCCAGGGTTCATGGGTCACAGCAAGGCGCCCCATGTCAGCAGAAGGCCTGCACCCCACCCACTGGGGTCTGAGGACCTTGGTGTATTTCTGGGAAGCTTAGGGGTGGAGTGCAGGACAGGAGATGACGGGCAGAGGCTGTGAGCTTTCCCATGTCAGAGGCTTTAACTGCATACCTGCATTCATTTACATGTTTGTTTCTGTGTAAGGTTTCATTTCATAAGAGAAAACCACCAGCCAGGTGTGGTGGCGCACACCTGTACTTGGGAGACTGAGACAGGAGGATCACAGTCTTGAAGCCAACCATAGCAATTTAGTGAGGCTCTCAGCAACTTAGATCCTGTTTCAATACAACAAATAAAAATAAAAAGGGTAAAAAGGGCTGGAGAGGTAGAATGCCCCTCAGTTCAATCCCCAGTAACAGTCTCTCTCTCTCTCTCTCTCTCTCTCTCTCTCTCTCTCTCTCTCTCTGTCTCTGTCTCTTTCTCTCTCTCAGGAAACCACTGCTTAAAAAGCAAAACAAAAATGGTTTGGAATCGACTGCTCTTTTGCTAACTTCTCCTTTACTAATGCCCCTGGAAAGGCCATGTGAAACATGCAGAACAGAAACCTGCAAATCCCCCGCTCGCCACACACCTCTCCCAAGTGGTCAGCCCTAACCTGCCCGGTCTGCCCCTTCTGGTTCTTTGCAAAACCCCCCCAAGATCCCTCCATTCCCTTTTCTATTTCCCTTTTATTAATTGTCTCCTAAAAACAATTATATCATGTAATCATCATAAAATATGCCAGGGGACAGATTCTTAGGCCCATTTTCCAGATGAGAATACCGCGGTCAGGGGAACCACTCTTTGGCCCCTCTGAGCTCGGCCAGAGTGACTCCCGATGGGTTCTCCTTGGGCCTTTCCAGTCCCTACCTTGGGCCTGTGTGCCTGGACAGGGAAGAAATCCCCCCAGCTCTCTCTGTGGAACATCTGGCTCAAACATACATTTATTCAGCACTTCTCTGGTGTCGAGCACAGTGTAAGGCAGCTTGGTAAAGTGACAAAGAGAGCTGGGCTTGGAAACTCAATCTCCGCTATGTTTCTTTTTTTTGCGGTACTGGGAATTGAACTCAGGGGCATTCTACCTCCAAGCTACACCCCCAGCCCTATTTTTTATTCTTTATTTTGAAACAGGATCTCACTAAGCTGCAGAGGGCCTCACTAGGTAGCTGAGGCTGGCCGCGAACCTGGATCCTCCGGTCTCAGCCTCCCGAATGCTGGGATTACAAGCGTGCACCACCATGCCCGGCTTTGCTATGTTTCTTAATACCTGTGTAACCTACCCATGAAAATTGACCTCTATGAGCCTAAATTTGCATAGCTATAAATGAAGGATAAGAATAGCTATCTTTCATGAAAACAGAAGGAGACCCAGAGAGCAGAGGCAGGGTGTCAGTGGCGGGAGGAGGGGAGGGAAAGAGGAGGGACTGAGTGCAATCGACCAAGCACACAATGGGCAGGTACAACTATGGAACAACAAATTCCACTATCACGAATCATACAATGATGCATCGATAAAAAAGCAAAAAAACTACCTGTCCTATAGACTCATGAGAAGCACCTTGATGTCACAGAAGCTTAAATGGTGGTTAGATTCCAATTATTTTGCATTTGACACCTCATTTACAACATTACAACAATTCTGCAATTTAGGTTTCATTATCTGTTATGCACATGAGAAGAGTAAGGCGCAGAGAGTGAGCAACTTGCTGATCCCAGGATGTCTCTGTCCCCTGCCCTGCCCACTGGAGGGCCCAGGATGGCCTGAGACTCCCCCTGCCACAGGGCTGTGCCCCAGGCCTGCCACAGGAGGTCTCACTCCCTCACCTGTGGCACCATTCAGGTTTCAGGTGGGCACCTGGGCTTTTAAAAGCCCGGCGAGCCCTTCCCTTCCTTGTCTTTTTCCACTTCCACTCTGACCACCATTTCCATTCAGGAAAAGATATATATATATAATATATATATTATATATATATTATATATATGTGTGTGTGTGTGTGTGTGGAGAGAGAGAGAGAGATTTCTTTTTGCTACTAGGGATTGAACCTAGGGCAGTCTACCTGGGTTCTATACCCCCTGCGTGTCATTTTATTTATTTATTTTAAATTTTGAAACAGGGTCTCCCTAAGTTGTTGAGGCTGGCCTCGAACCTGTGATCCTCCTGTCTCAGCCTCCCAGGTGCTGGGATTATAGGAGTGAGCCACCATGCTGGGTCCAGGGAGAGATTTTTAAAGTCAACCTATGCCAGGCCATCTGTGTGGGGCCAGGCCCTTCCTAACAGTGAGGACTTCTGATGAATTCAGGGAGGGACCACCTAGTGAAGCAGGTGATGGAGAGGGAAGGATTGGGGGTGCTGACTCCCAGGGGCCCTGGGCCAGTCACCTCATGTCAGTGTGGGGTCACCTAATGAACAGCTATGAGGAGTCTTCAGAGGGAGGTCGTCCGGGTCTGAAGGCAGGAGAGACATTTCTCCCTTATGGGGGTCCTGATCCTTTCTGAGAACAACGAGGAGAGAAAATCTTCAAAGACTGCCTGATTTATGACAGGTGCACAGAAGTCCTTGGGTTTCCATGTGACTACAGTGCCAGCAGTAAGAATCAGTTTCTAAATACAAATTGGTTGAATTGCTCAAGTTCAAACAGAAAACTTAAAGAGTTCTGCCAATTGATATAATTGTTATACATAATGATTAAAAATAGTTAGAAACATTTAAAGTTGATTTGTGTGTGTGTGTGTGTGTGTGTGTGTGTGTGTGTGTGTGTGTGTTAGTTACTGGAGATTGAACCTAGGGGTATTCTACCTCTGAGCTATACTCCCACCCCAATTTTGTTTTTAATTTTCAAATAGGGTCTCACTAAGTTGCAGAGGGTGTTTCTAAGTTATTGAAGCTGACCTCAAATTTGGCAATCCTCCTGTCGCAGCCTCCCAAGTATTTATTACAGGTGTTTGCCACCATTCCCCACAGTTAGAAACGTTTGAATAAAATATATTTAGAAACACACACACACACACACACACACACACACACACACACACACCTGTGTAACTTTGCTTTTAAAATTATAGAGGAGTCGGGCGTGGTGGCACACGCTTATAATTCCAGTACTTGGGAGGCTGAGACAAGAGGATTCCAGGTTCAAAGACAGCCTCAGCAAATAGTGAGACTCTCATCAATTTAGTGAGACCCTGTTTCAAAATAAAAATAAAAAATAGATCTAGGGGTGTAGCTCGGAGGTAGAATGCACCTGGGTTCAATCCCTAGCACAACTCACATACACACAAAATTATATAGAGGGAGGGAGGACTGGAGATGGTCTGATGCCCAGGGAAGGCCTGACACTCTCTAATTCCTGAAGCCTCTGAGCCGGAGCACAGGTCTCCTGGGCTCTGCATGGCTTCTCTCAACCAACCCTTCCTTTACTGGAACAGTTGAAAGTGAAGTGGAGTTGGTCCCAGGAGCCATCCCTTTTCCTTGCCCTCCAGTCTCTTCTTGCCCAAGGACCAGAGGTCAGTAGAAATCAAGCCTTCTGTGTTGAGCTAGAGGTCCAGAGTGGCCCCAGGAGCGCACCTGAGGACAAGGAAGACAGGGGAGTGGGGAGGATCTGGCCAGACTCACCTGTGAGCTGACAGAGGAGAAAGGCGAGGGCAAGGTGCACAGGGAGACCAGCCATGGCACTCTCTGGAGTCACTCAGACGAAACCACTTCTTTCTAAGGGGACCCACATCTTTTTAAGTAGTGGGAGGGGCCCTGGGGTGAGAAGGACACGTGAGAGTGAGTCATCTGTCACCTAGTCACTGTAGCAGAGACCTGTGACTTTTGAGTAAAGACAGAGTAATGGCTCAAGTAAGACTTTATTTCCCAGGAATGGGGGAAGAAAAGGAATTGAACCCCAAAGGAGATAGAACTCAATTTTCTGCTACAGATAAAAAAATCACAGCCTCAGGAATTGATCAAGGCTATGTGGTCTGCCTTTTCTGCTATAAACACACCCTCTCAGAGACTTAGAAAAGGGAAAGAGGAAGTTAGAGGGGGAAGGGGGGCACTAGAGAGAATAATATATTTATTTAACCCTCATAATGATCCTGTAAGTGAAACGCTACTGTAGACCCTATTTCACAGGTGGCAAACTAAAGGCTTAGAGTTCAGTACAACAAAATTAAAAAGTTCTCCCTCTCTTGCTTTCTTCCTTCCTCCCTTAGTGATTGAACCCAGGGGCATTCTACCTCCAAGCTATACACCCAGCCCTATTTTATTTTTTATTTTGAAACAGGTCTCCCTGAGTTGCTGAGGGTCTCTCTAAATTGCTGAGGCTGGCCTCGAACCTGAGATCCTTCTATCTCAGCCACATCTGGCTCAAAAAGTTTTTTGTTTGTTTGGTTTGTTTGCTTGCTTGTTTGTTTTCAGTACTGGAGATTCAACCTAGGGGGCATTTACCTATGAGCTAAATCCTCAGCCCTATTTTTTAATTTTGAAACAGCACATCACTAAGGTGCAGACGGCCTCACTAAGTAGCTGAGACTGTCTTTGAACCTGCCATCCTCCTGTCTCAGCCTCCCAAATACTGAAATTACAAGTATGTGCCACCACATCTGGCCTCAAAAAGTTATTTTAACCAAAAGAAACAACTATGAGAACAAAAGAGCAAGTCATAGAGTCATAGAAAATGTTTGCAATGTATATATCACATGAGTGTCTTAAATCTACAATATATAAAGAAGTCTTGCAAATCAACAAAAATTAGGCAGACAACTCAAAGGTTAAGAGTCTCGAATACTTCATAAAAAACAATATTCAAATGGTCAATAAGGGGGAAAACATTAAGCCAATAATGCAAATATGAATAGTTTAAAGAGCAATAGAGGCATTAAAATTCTAGAAAAAAAAATCTAATAATATAATGGTTTTGTTTCAGTATTGGGGATTGAATTCAGGGGCATTCAACCTCTGAGTTACACCCCCAGCCCTTTTTATTTTATATTTTGAAACAGGGTCTCGCCAAGTTGCTGAGGCTGGCCTTGAATCTGAGATCCTCCTGTCTCAGTCTCCCAAGTACTGGAATTATAGGCACACACTACCGAGCATGGCTTAATACGTTTTTAAAAAGAGAAAAGTAGAAATGTTGAAACCAAAAAGAGAGCAAGCAGAAAATATAGTAAAATAGTACATCCAATTCTAACTACATCCATAATTATACTAAATATAAATAGACTAAGATCTCCAATTAAAAGGCAAAGTTAAAATGAATAAGACTGAACTAGCCTGTCCACAAGAAGTACATTTTAAACATACAGATGGGCTGGAAGTAAATTGATGGATATAGATAAATTATTTGTCAGTCACTAGGTCTAAGAGAGACGGAAGGGCTCTATTTTTTTTTTTTTTTTTTCCGGTACTGGGGATTGAACTCAGGGGCATTCTACCTCCGAGCTATACCCTCAGTCCTATTTTTTATTCTTTATTTTTGAAACCGAGTCTCACTAAGTTGCGGAGTGCCTCACTAGGTAGCTGAGGCTGGGAAGGGCTCTATTACTTTTAGATAAAAATAACTTTCAGACAAAGAGATAAGAAAGGGGATTTTGTAATGATAAAGGGATCAATTCATTAGGAAGATATAAGAATTAGAAATATGTTCTGCCAGCTGGGTGTGGTAGCCCACGTTTGTTATCTCGGTACTTGGCAGGCTGAGACAGGAGAATGGCAGGTTTGTGGCCAGCCTCGGCTACTTAGTGAGGCCCTCCTCAACTTAGTGAGATCCTGTTTCAAAATAAAAAATAAAATAGGGCTGGGG
>PVLC010031908.1:0-18494 GCA_004027655.1 Graphiurus murinus | reverse complement strand
GGTACTGGGGATTGAACTCAGGGGCATTCTACCTCCGAGCTATACCCCCAGCCCTATTTTTTATTCTTTATTTTGAAACCGAGTCTCACTAAGTTGCGGAGTGCCTCACTAGGTAGCTGAGGCTGGCCGAGAACCCGGATCCTCCGGTCTCAGCCTCCCGAATGCTGGGATTACAAGCGTGCGCCACCACGCCCGGCTTCAAACTTCTCTTTATTATACCTCTCTCTCTCTCTCTCTCTCTCTCTCTCTCTGGGATCGAGGACGCTACCCAAGCAGTAATAGTAACCGTTCTCTTAACCCTGACAGTAACCGTCTCTCTAACCGCAGTTGCTTCTCTCACCCCACTCTCGTTCTCCGTAACCGTTCCTCACAATAGTAGTCGTCCAACCTCCATCCAACAACCTACGCCTTCAGCAACCCACCATCCACCAGCAACCAGCAACAACCACCCACGCGCAGGAGGCGGAGGCTCTTAAAGCCGCGCAGGGCCTGAGTCACGAGGTGCCCGCAAACAGCCCTCACCTGGGCAGGCCACGAGCCGGGCGTGCTGGCGCATGCGCTCTAGCGTGGGGCAGCCCTAGGATGTTACCACCTGCAGCCGCTCCTGGCACTCTGCCAGGCGCCATCTAGAGGCGAGGTCTAGCGGGGCCCAGCTAAGACCCCAACAGGGGGCAAGGAGTCCGTTCTGCCTGAGCGTTGGAGGGCATACACTGAGGATGACCTCGGGAGACACGCGGGCCATGGCTCTGGAAAGCTGGGTCACGTACCTGGTGCACCTGCAGCCCCTCGGTGGCCCCAAGAGGACCGGCTAGGCTCCGCGCTGCGCCATTTGCAACGGGCCCACCCTGTGGCTGGGATTTGGCAGAAACAGCTGCTTAGAGGCCATTCATTTTTCTGCCTGAGGTTATTAAGGTTCTGATTTCCCGCTCCACACTATCAATCCTCTGGGATAACACTTCTGCAGCGGCTAAGAAGGTCATTCAGCTGCCACACGCCACTGGAGGCAGGATGCCATCCCGGCCCTTCCTTTTGACAGCTGTGTGACTTAGTGTAAGTCACTTGACGTCTCTGAGCCTTGGTTGTTCCAGCAGCAGCATGGGGATCCTCATAACTCCTCTCTCCTATAAGGTGTCAGGCGCATAGTAGGTACTCAGTAAAACACGGTAGCTCGGCAGCCTGGGGAAAGGGAGGCAGATGCCACTGCTGCGTATAGTTACTGAGTGTTTGGTTGCTCTTCCAGGCCCTTGGCAAGCTCAGTCCCTCCTGCTCTTCCCAGCCAGGATTTGCCAGAGCTGAGATTTGAACTCTGGCCTACGTGACCCCTGAGGCGTTGACTCTTGTGAGGAGACTCCGAATCCTAAGGGCAGGTAGCCTTCGCCTCATGTGGGCCACAGGAGTGCAGCCCCAGCCCCTTCTCTGTATCATCTCAGGAGTCTTTCTGGACCTTCCCATTCCTTAAGCTCATCTCCTCCCGCAGGGCCTTTGCACATACCTAGCTGGCTGCCTCACATACTTCCCTCTTCACCTGGCGACTCGCAAACGCCCCCTTCAGGTCTAAGGTGGAGCATCACTTCTGAGAATTCTGCCGGGGGCCCCGGGACCAGGTCAGATCTCCCTTGCCATATTTTCTTCTGATTCGTTCAGGCGTCAGGATGACAGCGCTGTGTGTTGGTGTCACTGCCCTGCATTGCCTCTATCAGAGGTCCACGGAGGGGTCAGGGTACCAGCCGTATCGCGTTTGTCTCCCCTCCTGAGCCTGTGCTCGAAGCCAGCCACAGGCACGCGACACCCATGGCACATTGTGAAGGTCGCAGGTGAAGTTACGGGGACCTGGGTGCACACGCACAACGGCTTCAAAACACTGGTTGCATTTACAAACGTGGCGCAGACCATCCCCTGTGGCTTCGTGGCAAAATACACGCTCAACAGAAATGACCAGAGATGTTCTTTTATTTTTTCCCCTAATACTCGTAAAGAGTGAAAACTCAAAACTCCTCCAATGTCGGTGATGGTGGGATAGAGAATTAAAGTGAGGTTTCCGCAGACCAAAGGATAGTGAGAACGAGCGACCTATCAGCTACACATCTCGGAAGGACTCGTCATCGTGCAAAAGGATGCCAAGCGAGAAAGCAGCACATTCCGCACGCATCATCCGCGTTCTCAAGAGCTCAAAATAGAAGCGAGCTATAGTGTTTGGGGATGCTTGTGTGCTTAAGTGGAACTAACAGAGAGAAAATCCAGGACAAAATGGTCCTATCGGCCAGGAAGGTTATGTGAGCGGTGTTGATTAGTGGGGTGCAGAAGGGGTTCTGCGGCGCTGGCGATGTGATGTACTTCCATGGACGGTGGGTACATGGGTGTGCACGCACTGTGCGGTAACGCAGCAAAGTATACATCCTCGTTTTATGTTGCCTTACCTCTGTGGGGCATCATTCCCATGAAAATATTCCCAGCGTTCCTCAGATAATCACTTCTGGGGGAATTCCACTTAGACAATTATTGATTTGGCCTCATGCATCCTCTTGGTTTGGGGTTTTGGTACTAGGGATTGAACCCAGGGATATTCTACCTCTGAGCTATACTCCCAGCCCGTTTTCTTTTTTATTTTGAAATAGGGTCTCTCTGAGTCGCGGAAGTCCTTGCTAAGTTCCTGAGGCTGGCCTAGAACCTCCTATCTCAGCCTCCCAATTGCCGGGATGACAGGCCTGCACCACCACATCTGGCTTCTGCATCCTGTTTAAAACCAGGTTATTTTCTGGCATTAGTGCAACAAATCCTGGTGTGGGGTGTGCCCTGCTCTGTCTGGTAAGCTCCCGAAGGGTTTCAAAGCACAATAACAACCTGAGCATCTTTTGTCTGGGCTCAGAGACCACCTGCCCGGTGGACACACTTATCCCCTTTTTAAGAGTAAGATAAGGCTGGGGATTGATTGCTGCAGAAAATGAAAGAAAAAAGAAAGACAGATAGACAAGAAAGAAAGAAAGAAAGAAAGAAAGAAAGAAAGAAAGAAAGAAAGAAAAGAAAGTAAAAGAAAAGAAAACTTGAGAAGCACCATCCATCCCTGGTTTCGCAGGATACTGACAGACAGGAAGATAAGCCGTCCTGCAGAGGGTCAGGTGGCGCTGGGCAGGGTGAGGATGAGGACACGGGGCCCTGAGGCCCACAGTGGGCGGGCGTCCAGGTCCAGGAGGATGCGGACTCTGGACCTGTGCTCTGAGCGTTCCTCCAGGATTCGGCCCTCCCTTGCAGCGCAGGCGGGAGGAGAGTCTGGGCTCAGCTCTTGAACCTTGGGCCCTGGCTGGAAGGCGGAAGCATTGGGATGTTTATATTTCCTTGAAGCTTGGATGGGGCTGGAGTCTGTCTCCCCGTGGTTCCCAGGAGTCTGGCTGAGGGTTTTGAATTATGAACTCATGGAGGATGAGCGTCGTCCGTCTGTCCACTGAGGAAGACGTGTCTTGCCATTCTTTGAGTTGGGCTTATGTCGGGCGAGGCTCTGTGAAATATCAGGTATAACTAGAGCAAACACTTGGCTTGCATTCGCCTGGATTTCCCCAGTCTTAACATGAACGTCCAGCCGTCCTAGGGTCCCCTGGTGAATAGGGTAAGACACTGCCCGCCAGCCTCGCCCAGTTCACAGCCCTACAGAGGAGCAGGAAGTTGGGTGCCAGTAGTATTAGCGTGCAAGTGGACGGAGAAAGCACAGGACGCCATCGGAGCCCAGGGGAGGCCTCGAATCTAGCTGGGGGAGCCCAGGAAGGCTTCCTGGAGGATGTGGCATCTAAACTGAGCCCTTCTCGAAGCGGGGAGTTAAGCAAGGTACAGGGTGGGGAGAGAAGTGGGCCCAGGTTAGGGGTGAGGGATTGGACGGGGGACCGTGTCAGGACAGGCATTGGGGTCCCGGGGGACACTACCAGGCATTGGCGGGGTTCAGAAGACGAATGGAGGCCCGGGACTCTGTTTTAAAGACTGGCCCGGCTGTTGTGGAGAGGCTGGAGGAGCGATTGTCAGGAGAAGGGAGAGTTAAGAATGGATACCAAGCCAGGCGTGGAGGCACGTGCCTGCAATCCCAGTCCTTGGGAGGCTAGCAGGTTGGAGGCTGGCCTCTGTCAGCAACTTAGTGAGGCTGTCAGCAACTTAGTGAGACCCTGCTTTTAAGTAAATATATATATATGATAGATAGATAGATAGATAGATAGATAGATAGATAGATATAAAATAAAATAGGGCAGGAGGTGTAGCTCTGAGATAGAATGCCCTTGGGTTCAATCCCCAATACAAAAAAAACAAAAAAAAAAAACAAAAAAACATGAATGGATACCGAGAGGCACTTGGGTGGGACCCTGCTCATTTATCCTTCTACGTGCTCCAGGCAAAGGCTCTGGGGTCGTCCTTGGTTCCCTTCTTCTCCTCCTGCTCCACAGAAGGTCTTCAGGAAACCCGATCTCCACCCCAACCCTCGCTCTCAGCACCTCCTCCTCGGAAAGGCTTGTTTACTGTCTGAATTGCAAAAACAGGTCTTCGGCGCACTTGGCCTGTTGAGCTGGGTGACCCTTCCCGTGGGGACTCTCCTGTGCATGGGAGGTTACTGAGCAGTACCCTGGCCTCTGCTCAGTAGAGGCCAGTGGGCCTCCACAGCCCTCCTCACGTGACGCCCAAGAATCGTCCCCAGACGCGACCAGTGCCCCCAGGGGAGAACGGTTGCACTAGAACCCGATTTCCGCGGAGGCCTGGGTGTTTGTAGCCTCGGGGCCTGCAACACAACGGCCAGGCTGGTCAGGGTGCTTGCTATGTGGTTGTTAAAATGAATGAATGAATTAATGAATTAATGAATGAGTCATGGGATGTCAGAGACCTGAGCTGGGGTAATGGCATGAGACTGGTAGAGAAGGAAAGGTTTGGGAAATAGCTGAGTGATAGAATCAAGTAGTAAATAGAGCTGTTAGGTTTACTTATTTATTTTCTTTTATTGATACTGGAGTCAAACCAAGGGGTATTCTACCTAGGAACTATACCCCCCCAGCCTTTCTTTTTTATTTTTTAAAATTTATTTTGTTTATTTTTGTAACGGGGAAATTGAAGCCAGAGGCATTCTGCCTCCAAGCTACACCCCCAGCCCTTTTTTATTTTTTATTTCTAAATAGGGTCTAAGTTTCTTAGGTCTCGCTCAGGTGCTGAGGCTGGTCTCAAACTGGTGACCGTCTGTCTCCGTCTCCCAAGTCCTGGGATTAACAGGCGTAACGCCTGGCCTCTTCATTAGCCTCTCCAGGGTTCAAGTTCTTTCTATCCTGGGACAGAGGATCAGAGAAGTTAAGTGACAGGGATAGTCAAAACTACACAGTGACACGTGCTAGAGCCACGCTGGGACCTTGTCACTGGAACCCATACTTGGAGTATAGGAAGCGCTTCTTTTCCTTTCTCCTTCTTTCTTTCTTTCCTTTTCTTCTTCTTTTTCTTTCTGTGTGTGTGTGTGCGTGTGTGTGTGTGTGTTGGGTACTAGGGATTTATCCCAGGGCTTCCCACATGCAAGGCAAGTGCTCTACCAACTGAGCCTTTTTTATTTTATTTATTTTATTTTAAGACAGGGTCTCAAGCCGGGCATGGTGGCGCACGCTTGTAATCCCAGCATTTGGGAGGCTGAGACTAGAGGATCCGGGTTCACAGCCAGCCTCAGCTACCTAGTGAGGCACTCTGCAACTTAGTGAGACCCTGTTTCAAAATAAAGAATAAAAACTAGGACTAGGGGTATAGCTCGGAGGCAGAAAGCCCCTGAGTTCAATCCCCAGTACCGAAAAAAAAAAAAAAAAAAAAAAGACAGGGTCTCACTAAGTTGCCCAGGCTGGCCTCCAACTTGTGATCCTTCTGCCTCAGCCTCCTAAGTCTCTGCGATTACAGGCCTGAGCCACCGCACCTGGCCTACTGACCTCTTTCTACATACCAGACACTGTCCTGGTAGTTGAATCACATCACATCACCGAAGTCCCCAGCAATGTGAGAGGGCTCTTGTCATTCTATTTTACACACAGAAAGAAGCTCTGGGGATCACAGAGGTGGAGGTGCCCAGGGTCCCACAGCCAGGATTTGAGCCAGAAGTCTGAGGTTGACTTCAAGGTGGGAGTTAAGGGGGTGCAGGCTGCTTCTAGGAACTGGGCTTCACCCCAGCCTGTATCTCCTTTCCCTTTTGTCTGGGGACACAATGATCAAAGGACTTCCAGGAGCGTGTTAATTATTGAAGGCTGCACTTCAAAGCGACTTGCAGGAGACCCAGTAAAACTCACAAAGCCCTGGGGCCATGTGAAACCGCTGATCCTTAACCTTGATCTCCAGGCTAAGGGGGTGGACAGGGCAGGGGCTGGCGTGGGGCTAGGGAATCACAGCAGATTTGCAGCCAAGCTAAAACGGAGCACACCTCGGAATCGGAATCGGAGCACAGGGAGGGGGCTTTTACTTCTCTGAAGACCCCTTGGTGGCTTCATTAAACACTCATCACAGCAGTGGCTTTGTAGGGTTTCTTAAAAATCCTCTCCGCATTTCCCCACCGCTTCCTCTCCACTCAGTCTTCCCCGGGGGGCCTGTCCTGGAGTCTTTCTGGATGCACCAGCATTGGCAGAACTCTGGCTAACTGGGCGTCCAAGCCGTGTGAGGAAGTCTACTAGGATAGGAGCCCACTTTACAGATGAGGAAACTGAGGTTCTGCCTTCAGCTCTCTGCCTTCCTGGAGAGGCTGATGGGTGTCCTCTGGAGGCCCAAGCATTTTATATGCCTCTGCGTTTACATCCTGCCTGGCTCAAGAGTTCATGCTCTGAACGACTATGTCAGTGATGATGATGATGATGATGATGATGATGATGATAATGATAATAATAATAGCAAATCGTTATCATTTGCTACGTGTGTTGCAGCAATAATTTCACTTAGTCTTCACTGTAGCTGCAGGAGGCCGGTGCCACACTTGTGTCCTTTGCCTAGCTGGGACACGGAGGCTCTGAGGGGTGAGCTGGGTCCATCAGGTCGTGCCCCACAGGGCAGAGCTGCGTTTGACCCCCCGGGCTCGTCTGATGTCAAAGCTCCTCCCCCCGACCACTCTGCTGTCTTGCTCTGGCCAACATTTAAATAAGTCACTTCGAGGAAGGGTTAAGAGCTTTGCTGGAGCCGGGTGTGGTGGCGCACGCTTGTCATCCCAGCATTTGGGAGGCTGAGACTAGAGGATCCGGGTTCGCGGCCAGCCTCAGCTACCTAGTGAGGCCCTCCGCAACTTAGTGAGACCCTGTTTCACAATAAAGAATGAAAAAATAGGGCTGAGGCTGTAGCTCGGAGGTAGAATGCCTCCAGGTTCCATCCCTAGTACTGCAAAAAAAAAAAAACAATCCTCTTCAGATTCACTGATTTGGACCGATCGTCAGTCTTTCCCTGGGAATTGGCTAATAGCCCCCCCTCCCAGAGTTAGGGGCTCAGTTAGCTAAGAAGAGGGTGGCTTTAGGGCAGAAACTGAGCAGCCTACCCACACTCCCTACCCCCATGACTACCCATCAGAGGCGGGAGAGCCGGGGCCATCCAGACCCACCGTCTCTTCTTTCTTTCTGGGGAAAGTGATGCCCAGTATGAAAGGGACTAGCCCCCCGGGGGCAGAGCCAGTTAGATTCAGAGTCAAGATCAGGATCTGGGCCTAACTCTGCCTGGTGGCTCCCCTTTCCCACAGCCCTCCAGGCATCTCCCAGAATGCCTTGCACCTAGTAGCATCACGTCAATATTTATCAGCCAGACGCTCACTGGGGACTCCATATCGGCTGCTCCCTGGGACTGATCTAGTTCCCTCTCTGATCTCCGAGAGGTTTTAGAGATGAAACTCTACCCCACAGGGGAATGGCCAATTAATTGCTCTCTTTGGCAAGATTAACACTTCTTTTCTTCTAGAAGGTTTGGCCTCCCCCTCCACCCCCACCAGTTCCTTCCGACAGTTCCTTCTTCTGCCCACACTGGGGTCAGGAGGGAGGACTTCCCTGCAGTAAGAGAGCCATCGAGCCCTGGGCACGGTGTCACCACCCTCCCGGGGCCACCTCAAGGCGGTGGGGACCCTTTGGTTACTCTAACAATGAGGGCTTTTGAAGGGTTCCTCCTCCCCTGAGACAGCAGAGGAAACCAGAGGAAGAGCCGAGACTAGAAAGATGAGAAACGAAACCCAGCAAAACAGCCCCCTCTGAGGAGTGCCCTGGGAGAGGCAGACCCAGCTGGCTCTGATTTCAGAGATTTTTTTTAAGAAAATGCCCCTGCCTGGCTTATCTTCCCTGTTGGTGGGCTGATGGGGGGACGGTAGCCAAGGAAGGGCAAAGTTAGAGCCCCATTCGGCCCAAGGCCAGGCTCCAACCTGGGAGGGCAGGGCGGGAGCCCGAGAACAAGAGCTGTGTGTACTCCCGAGGCTGGAGATGTGAGGGCTGAGCTCCCGCAGGCTCCAGGCAGGCGCTGGACGTGATCAGAAGCCCGGGATGTAGCCAGAGGAATGTGGGGCCTCCTCCTACAGGAGGAGTGTTTGCATGGTGAGCCGCAGTTGGAATGAAGATGGATTCTCTCCCTCCTGGTGGCAGAGCCTGCTTTGGGATGGAGATGGCTCACGCCCAGCAATTAGCCAGGCCCATCCCAGAAGCTCAAGGGCAGGCCTTATTGGGGTTTTCTTCTCTTGGAGACCCTGGGAAGGGGTTGCAAACTCGAATGGCAGGCCATCTGAGGCGGGCTTGTTGCAGAATTTGGCAGCAAGAATTTGGCAGCGTGCGGCTCAGTGTACCAGAAGCCGACAAGCTAGGTTTGGATCAGGGCTCTCCCAAGTGCTTGCTCAGTGACCTCAGACAAGAGGTTTCATCTCTGCGCCTCAGTTTCCCCATATTTAAAAACGAGTGAGCACTAGTATTTGACGCGTAACGGTCATAGGTGTTAACACGCAAAACCCTTAGAACCTGGCTTTCTCCATTTATCTTTCACAAAAGGCAGGAATTCTGGCCTTGTATGTAAAAGCTCCCGATCATTGAGTGTTGGCAATGAATTCAAGTAAAAGGAAAAAAGAAAAGATTCGTGAAACTCGCACCCATGTGCCACCCCAGCAACCGCTGGCCGAGAGTTTAGGCAGACCCAGGCTCCGCATTGGCTCTGCCTCTTCCGGGCTCTTGACCTTGGACAAGCAACGTGACTTGACCTTGGCGTGTTTGCAGGATGTGTGGTATCTGTCAGGATCCTGGCAGGAGGCAAAAGCTCGCTCCGATCTGGGGAAATAAATCACAAGGGATGGCGCAGCACCCACAGTTAGCAATGGCGGGTTGCTGTTATCATTCCCAAGCCTGAAAAGGTGAAACGCAGGCGCCGGGGAGCATAGCTGTGTGGAGAGGGCCGTCCGCAGTCCCGAGTTCCGTGGTAGAGGGGCTCAGCCAATCCTGGTGGAGAGACAGACAGACAGACAGACAGACAGACTGAGGGAAGAATAAATGCCTTGGCCATCTTCAATCCACTGCCCCAGCTCCGGCTGGTGCTTCCCGTTGGCCAAGCACAGAGTCCTCCAGAAAGCCCATCCATGTGGTCCCCCAGACCGTCCCAGCAGACAGGAGAGCCCAGAAGGGGAAAGGCAGACCTGGGGAGGGGCGAGAACAGCGGTGCACCGAGCTGAGGAACCAGGCGATGCTCCCGCCCGCCTCAGTGCCGCACAGAGAGGGGCTTGCCACACAGGGGCAGCCATGGCTAGCGGGCATTCTCTTTGTTGTTGGAGTGGGGAGGCCAGGGCCGCTGAGAGGGAGGCTGAAGACCCACTGAACGTTCTGGGTGGGGACATGGCTTTATATGGGGTGTCAACAGGAAATTCGTTTCTGATCCTGCTCTAACAAATCGCTACAAACTTGAGGGGTTAAAGCAGCTACGTTAATTCCAGAGGTCAGAATTCCCCCCAGTGGTTCTTATTAGGTTAGAATCGAGGTCTGGGAAGGACTGAGCTCCCAAAGGAGGTTCCAGGGAAAATGGATTCCTTGCGAAGTCAGCTTCTAGAAGCTTCCACATCACTTGTCTCACGATCCCCTGCCCCCTTCCACGACTTCAAAGCCGGCACCCATTCTCTCACTTTGGTTTCTGCTGGTTATTGGATTCCTTCTGTGACCTTCCAATCGTCCTCTTTCCCTTATTAAGACCCTCTGGAGCCTGGTGCGGTGGCACAAGCCTGTAATCCCAGCACTTGGGGGGCTGAGATAGGAGGATGGCAGGTTTGTGGCCAGCCTCAGCAACTTAGCGAGGCTCTCAGCAATTTACCGAGACCCTGTTTCCAAATAAAAAATTGAAAGGGTTGGGAGTGTAGCTTAGGTTCAGTCCCCAGAAACACACACACACACACACACACACACACACACACACACACACACACACTTTGGAAAACAGCTGGGCAGTTCCTTAAAATAGAATACGATGCCCAGCATGGCAGTGCACGCTTGTAATCCCAGTCCTTGGGAGGCTGAGACAGGAGGATCACAGGTTCCAGACCATCCTCAGCAACTTAGCGAGGCTCTCAGCAATTTACCGAGACCCTGTTTCCAAATAAAAAATAAAGTAGGGCTGGGGATATAGCTCGAGGTAAAATGTAAAATGCCCCGGGTTCAATCCCCAGCACCACACACACACACACACACACACACACACACACACATACACACACACCTTTCTGATGAGATTGCACCCCTGGATAATCCAGACTAGCCACCCCATCTCAGAATCCTCAGTTAATCATAGCCCCAAAGTCCCTTTTGCATAGAAGGTGACTTAGCCACAGTGTTCTGGGAATTCGTATGTGGATGTATTGGGGGCCATTATTCTGCCCACCAGAAAGAGAATCTAGAAGCTTCCAAGAGGGAAAATGTCTTCCTGTTGCGGCATTTAAGATGCCCAGTCCCCTCCATAACACCTCTTTTCCAGATTAATAATGTTTCCAAACTCCATTTGATCTACTTACAAGCATTTCCCCAGGGCCTCATGCTTTTATTTATTTATTTATTTATTTATTTATTGCGGTACTGGGGATTAAACTCAGGGGCATTCTACCTCCGAGCTACACCCCCAGCCCTATTTTTTATTCTTTATTTTGAAACCGAGTCTCACTAAGTTTCGGAGTGCCTCACTAGGTAGCTGAGGCTGGCCGCGAACCCGAATCCTCCGGTCTCAGCCTCCCGAATGCTGGGATTACAAGCATGTGCCACCACATCCGGCTCCTGTTTTCCTTTAAACGGGTCTTAAATCTGCCCACCTTTTGCTCAGCTTCCTCCTCAGCGATGAAGCATGTGGAGCCGGGGTTCGATGCTCACTTAGAATGTTTCTGAGGCTCCCCGTGAAAATAACCGCTCAGCTGCTAACGTGGTAAGGAAAACATTCCGTGTATCACCCAGAAGGACCGTGCGGCGTGTCGCAAGCTGGCGTGTACCACGCAGCAGAGGGCCGGGGACTGCCACCTCAGAGGTCTGCGTTAAAAGGCACACTCTGCAAATACCCGCCGAGTCCCAGCCTGCAGCTGTAGCAGTCAGAATTCTGAGGATGAAGCCGGGCATGGTGGCGCACGCTTGCAATCCCAGCATTCGGGAGGCTGAGACCTGAGGATCCAGGTTCGCGACCAGCCTCTCTGCTACTTAGTGAGACCCGGTTTCAAAGTAAAGAACAAAAAAAAAATAGGGCTGGGGGTATAGCTCAGAGGTAGAATGCTCCTAAGTTCAATCCCCAGTACCGCAAAAAAAAAAAAAAAAAAGAATTCTGAGGCTGAGTCAAGAGAGCCGGGGTTGGTTCTGAATCTGCTCTGTGACTTCGGCCCAGCCCCGTTCCTTTCTGGCTCCGCAGTTTCCTTCGTCTGTGTGATGGGGACAGTTCCTACGGTTCTCTCCAGCTGGTCTGTGATACGCTTCGGCTGTTAGAGGGCTTGTGTGTTGGTAATGAGAGACGGCACAGCTCCAGCCGATTTTGACATACATGGAAAAGCGTCAACCTGTGGGATACGGTCAGAGCATGGTAGGGCCCACTTCACCCTCAAAACCAGAATGATTCTTCTTTCTACGGCATACCTACCACAATATGCACACATCAGTCATGGATTTTGGAGGGGACACACTTGTCGCACACTAATCTTAGAATCAGCCACACACTGATCTTAGAATAATACTTCATGTATTATCTGGTTGTTGATTGACTGACTGACTGACAAAAGAAAGGGCAATGTGATTCACGTGCTATTCCAAGGGCTCAAGGCTTCCTGAAAAATCCCCTCCACAGGACTGGAAGTCCCAGAAAACCTAGTGGTGGGCATGTGGACTCCGTGAGCCGGACAGACCTGGATTCGAATCCCAGCACTACTACTTATACGCTGTGTGACCTTGGTCATTTACCTCCTCATGTGGGTGGTGAGGATGATAATAGTATCTACTTCAGAAGTTTATGGTGAGATTTAAGTGAGGTAATCCATGCAGAGTGCAGACCCCAAAACCTGGCACACAGTGAGCCCTAAATATTAACAATTACAAATAAGATTACCGCTATCAGCCTGCACCCTGCATTCTGTGGGAAGATAAAGATGAATGGAAAAGCCCCCTTGTCTCTGCCCGGCCATTCAGGAGACATAAGGAACTGCTGGAGACCCCGTGTATAAAGTGACATGTCAGTCTCTTTGACACATACGTCGACAGCCCCCGTACTGTAACCTGGCGCACGCCAGCCTGTTCTGCACCAGCACGCCATCTGCTGCAGTCCAAATATTGCTCACGTGGAATGTTTTGAAAGTGTTTTGAGTTGCTTCCTGAATTCTCGCCAAAACTCCAGAGATTTCGCATAAGCAGAAAATTTTATTTTATTTATTTATTTCTTTTTTGCAGTACTGGGGATTGAAGTCAGGGGCATTCTACCTCCAAGCTATACCCCCAGCCCTATTTTTTACTCTTTATTTGGAAACAGGGTCTCACTAAGTTGCGGAGTGCCTCACTAGGTAGCTGAGGCTGGCCTCGAACCTGGATCTTCCGTCTCAGCCTCCCAAATGCTGGGATTACAAGCGTGCGCCACCACGCCCGGCTAGATTTTTTTTTTTTTAATTTGGCTTTGCATTGGACAATAGATTCAGATGGAGAGGAAAACGAATGCAGCAGAGTCCGTTCATTACAGAGAAAAGAAAGAGGCTATACTCCGGCTATAGCCGGGCAGGCCTGGGTCATCTCCCAGTTCTGCCACTGAACACCTCACACTGGCCAATGAGCTTCCATGAGCCATTTCCTTCTCTCAGGTGAGTTCAGCACCCAGTAAGTGCCAATCAGTAACAGCTGGTCTGACTATAACAATACTCAGGCAATAGCCAGCACACAGTAGGGTCTTTACAGATGTTCATTTTCCCAATAGCATCAGATCAGCAAAGTTGTTCCGAGAGAGAGAGAGAGAGAGAGAGAGAGAGAGAGAGAGAGAGAGAGAGAGAGAGAGAGAGAGAGATTTGACATCCAGCCCTGCGTCTATGTTCAGGTCCCAGCGAGCTGATTCCGCTTTGACAGACTGCCAAATTCCACCGAGGCGGACAGGTGTGGGTGGTGAGGATCTTGGGATCTATTTAAGTCCCCAAATGCAGGTGCACCAGAAATATCAGCTGTCTTAAATCTCTTTCAATTAAGTCAAATTCAACTTGGAAGCTAGACCGAATTGCAAGAAACTTAACCCCGGTTATCACCAGGACTCCCTCCTGGAGGAGGATGAATGTCCCCAAGGCTCCCCTGTCTCCCTCGTCCCCACAAAATGCATCTCCGTGTCCTGCGTGTGTCCTCCAAGCCTAGAAACTCCGCTGTTTCTTCACTGAGCTCGGAGCTGGGGAACCTGCCCAGGTGGCATTTCTGACCCCGAATGTCCAGTCCCTTGGGTGCTACCAGGTCTGGTTTGCAACCTTTGACCTTTTCCTTATCCCAGAGAAATCGCTGCCTCTCCTCTGACCTCCTCCCCGGGATGCCCCAGAGACTCATCAATGAGTTCTCAGCCGAGTTTTTCCAATAGACCAACCATGATCAGATTGAACAAAGCCCCCGGAGATGGTCTGCTTCGCTCGGGGCTTTGCTTTTAGTTTCTTGTAATAGACTTTATTTGCAGGGGGTCAGGTTTCCAGTAACAGGAAAATTGAGCAGAAAGTACCAAGGGCTTCCTTACTCTAGCATCTCCCAGGAGTGGGGGCATTGGTACACTTCATGAACTAGTGTTGATACGCCATTGTTACTAAGTGTGCAGTCTACACTAGGGTTCATTCTGGCGTACAGCTGGTGGATGTTGACAAAAGTATAGTGACACGCAGCCTCTGTGACAGTGACAGACAGAGGAGATCACTGTCCCTGGATGCTCTGCGCCTGTCCTGTGCATGCAGTCCTCTCTCCCCAGCCCAGGCCCCCACCACCACTGATCTTTTTTTTTTTTTTTTTTTTGCGGTACTGGGGATTGAACTCAGGGGCATTCTACCTCTGAGCTATATCCCCAGCCCTATTTTTTTTTATTCTTTATTTTGAAACAGGGTTTCACTAAGTTACGGAGTGCCTCACTAGGTAGCTGAGTCTGGCCACGAACCCGGATCCTCCGGTCTCAGCCTCCCAAATGCTGGGATTACAAGCGGGCGCCGCCATGCCCGGCTACCACTAATCTTCTTACCATCGGCATAGTTTTGCCTTTCCATACTGTTTAAAAAAAAAAAAAAACTTAATTTCTCTTCTAAGAGTTCAAAGGTGAACTATGTGATGTAAAAATCCAGATGCCAGCCGGGCGTGGTGGCGCACGCTTGTCATCCCAGCATTCGGGAGGCTGAGACTGGAGGATCCGGGTTCGAGGCCAGGCTCAGCTACCTAGTGACGCCCTCTGCAACTTAGTGAGACCCTGTTTTGAAATAAAGAATAAAAAATAGGACTGGGGGTATAGGTCGGAGGTAGAATGCCCCTGAGTTCCATCCCTAGTACAAAAAATAAATAAATAAATAAATAAATCCAGATGCCAACTATCTCTTGAGAGATGGAGTTGCCCCGGCAGCCCCGGCCGCTCCTAGAGTCAGGAGTTTCCCCTTCTATTCCCTGTTGCACATCGACTGTGCTGCCTCCTTTTCTGGGTCCCTGTAGGTGCTAAGTTTGCCATCCTGGCTTCCCCGCAAGGACCACACCAGCCTTGGACTTGTTCAGTGCGACTGTTTGCTGTCCTGCAAATGTATTCCAAGTGTCCTAAGTCTGTCCCCTGCTGGAAATGAGGAAGAGAGAAATCTTATTTGTATTTATTAATATTCATTTACATACAGGGACATGAAATATAAACCGAGTCCCCGTGACCTGGAGGCTCTGCAGAGGCCCCCGGAGCACACAGCCGCTGTGTCTGAGCGTCTGAGCTGCCAGCCCCACTCGCATGAGTCCAGCACTCCCTCTGCACTCTCCGCTGGCCTGGACCCTCTAGCTTTCTGAGTCTGCGAGCCCAGCGTGGGCTCCACACAGAGCGCTTCCGTGGCCACCGCCGCTCTCGGTCAATAATTCATGCTAATGCTGCAATCCACCCCGCTGACCCTTCCTGGAAGGAGCCAGAGAACTGGACACCCACAGATTAAATTGCCCTGGAGTGGCGGGGGCGTAGCGGCCAGTGGGCGGCTGCAGGCCAGAGTGCTCTGCCCACACACAGCCAGAAAGGGAGGAGCCTTTCGCTAGGCTACAGGGTCTGCCTCCGGGGAAAAGCCCGAGTCTCTACAACAGTGACCAGCAGACTAGCATGGCCCTGAGCACAGCCCTGTCCTTGCCCCTACATGAAGCCCCTGGGTGGTCCTGACGCTCAGGGCCTCTGGGCCAGGTGAGGAAGGGGCAAAGCTGCGCCCGTGATCTGCCCCTTTTTGTGCTGTGTGACCTGGGAGAAGTTGTTTTGTCTCTCTGAGTCTGCCTTCTCCTCTCTGGGAAGCGGAGGTGGCAATGATACTGGTCTCGCTGTAGAAAAAGCAGGAGCGTCCACTTGGGGACCTCTGTGTCCCTTCTCCCAGCCCTGTGGGTCTCTGCCCAAGCTGCCACGCTCAAATTCCCCTTCCCCGTCACCCACAACATGGATTCAACCCACAGTTATCTACTGAGCGACCGCCTTATTCAATCAACAAGCTATGCTGCCCAGAGCCTGCTAGTGGGCTTGGGGCTGCCGCCTGGACTACCAGTTGGTTCTGCCTGGACTACCAGTTGGTTCTGCCTGGGGAGGGACTGCTCTCCCTGCCCTGAGCGCCCCGGGGGGCCCCGCAAGCATCTCCCACTGGGAAGACGGTGTAGGAGGCACAGGGGGCAGCAATTGCTTTTCTCAGTGTTGACTGTTTCTAATACAAACTTCCCCCAGCGGAAGACAATATCCAAGAATCCCATATCTTTGGGGATGTTTCTGGATACAGAAGCTCCTGGGGTTTGCCCCGTGCAGAGATTAAGGGAATTTGCTTGGCCAGGGCTCTGCCAGGGGCCTGGATGGACATAGTTACTAGACACAGCCCAGGAACACAGCAATCGAGGCTCCTTCTTACTGCTTCATAGGAGTTTGGCTGGACTACAGGTGTGGAGTGCATGGCCCCCGGGGCCTCCGAGTGGGGGGACGCTGAGTGTTAGTTCTTTCAGGACCCACCAGGAGAGGAAGCCACTGTGAACTCTGCCAGAGGCGGGCTGCAGGCTCACACTCGCATTTGGTGCAGAGCCGGAGGGCTGGGGCAGGCGGAGCCGGCTTTGAACCCTGTCCTCCCGCTCTGTAGTTACAGGAGATAGGATACGTGATGTGACATGAGGTCGTATGATATGGCATGGTATGGCATCGCATGATACGGCATGGCTTGATGTGAAATGATGTAGCAAGATATGATGATATGTGGCACATGCTTGTAATCCAGCATTTGGGAGGCTGAGACCAGAGGATCTGGGTTCGAGGCCAGCCTCAGCTACTTAGTGAGACACTCTGCAACTTAGTGAGACCCTGTTTCAAAATAAAGAATAAAAAATAGGGCTGGGGGTATAGCTTGGAAGTAGAATGCCCCTGAGTTCAATCCCCGGTACCACACACACACAAAAAGATATGATGATATGATGTATAATACAATACAATATCGGGGCTCCTTGACTTGCTATGGGGGTTGTCAGCTGATAAGCCCATCGTAAGTTGAAAGCATCCTGGGGGAGGCTGCACGGGGTCCCCAGCCTCCGGAACCCCCAGCTCAGCGGTGCCTCAGATTGAGGTGACCCTGGAGCTGACCTAAGACAGAGGCCCCTCACCCTGCCCAGCCCCGGGGGAAAGATGGCAATATATGTGGATGGCCTGGGAAACGAGCAAACTTCACAATCTGAAATATGGTGTCTACTGAGCATGTGGTAGGCTGTGTTCTGCTCTGCCGTGCTATACAAGAAACCCAGGATCTCCCAGGAGCAGCCTGGCGAAGTGGTCAAGGGCAGAAATCCGGGAGGCAGACGCCTGGGTCCTGGGTCCCTGCCCTGCCGCTGGCCGGCTCCGCCTCGCAGTTCCTCTCTGACCCTCGGCTTCTTCATCTGTAAGGTGGAAATCGGAACAGAACCCACCTCGCCAGGTTGTTAGGAAGCTCAACGGGAGCACATGTAAGAACACGGGTGAACGGAGTTGGGATTGTGCCACCGGATGCTGGAATCTCGGCGCCACACACCACTGCTGCCTGCGGCCTCGGGTGAGCTCTTCACCTCTGGGAACCTCAGGGTGCTCATATGCAAAATAGGAAAGTTGACTCCAACCTGCCTTGCAGAGCTATTGTAAGAAAATGTCATAGTGCAGGTAAGGGCTGTCAGAGCTTCAACTCTGCTTCTAGAAGCCAAGGAACTCCTGGAATCGCAGCAGCCCGGCAGAAGCCAGGGAGAGGCTGGGACAGACTCCCTCACAGCCTCAGAGGGAGAGGCTGGGACAGACTCCCTCACAGCCTCAGAGGGAGAGGCTGGGACAGACTCCCTCACAGCCTCAGAGGGAGAGGCTGGGACAGACTCCCTCACAGCCTCAGAGGGAGAGGCTGGGACAGACTCCCTCACAGCCTCAGAGGGAGCCACCGCTGCCCACACCTTCACCTCTTCGGGCCTCCTGAGCTGTGAGAGAGTATTCCTGTTGTTTGAAACACTCGGTTCGTGTTCTTTGTTGACGCTCCTAACACACTGACAATACAGGGGCGCGGCACAGACCCCGGCAAATCGGGAGCTCCTGGTGCCCGCGCCCGCCATGACAGTTCCGGCTGCACTCTGCCCTGCAATTCTTGTGCAGCTTGTGGTGGGTCAAGAACTGGTCAGAAGGAGGTGAGCTGGGTGCGGTGGTGCACATTTGTAATCCCAGTACTTGGGAGGCTGAGACAGGAGGATTCTAAGTTCGAGGTCAGCCTTGGCACCTTGAGCGAGGCCCTTGGCAACTTAGTGAGAGCCTGTTCCAAAATGGAAATAAAAATAGAGCTGGGGAGGGTGTGGCTCAGAGGTAGAATGCCCCTGGGTTCAGTAACCAGTACC
>PVLC010031907.1:7000-18594 GCA_004027655.1 Graphiurus murinus | reverse complement strand
TTTTTTTTATTTTTTTTTTTTTTTTTTTTTTTTTTTTTTTTTGCAGTACTGGGGATTGAACTCAGGGGCATTCTACCTCCGAGCTACACCCCCAGCCCTATTTTTTATTCTTTATTTTGAAACCGAGTCTCACTATGGCCGCGAACCTGGATCCTCCGGTCTCAGCCTCCCAAATGCTGGGATTACAAGCGTGCGCCACCACACCCGGCTCATTGATTTCTTTTTTAAACCTTTTATAGTTTTCCTTATAGAGGTCTTTTACCTCCTTGTTCAGGTTTATCCTTAAGTATTTTATTTTTCAAGGTGCTATTGTGAGTGGAATTGTTTTCTGGATTTCCTTTTTAGTGGATTTATGGTTGGCATACAGAAAAGCTTCTGATTTTTTAAGACTGATTTTGTATCCAGACACTTTGCTAAACTTGTTGATCAGTTCTATAAGTTTTTTGGTTGACTTTGTTGGGTCGTCTAAGTATAGTATCATGTCATCTGCAAAAAGGGATAGTTTTAGTTCTTTCCCTATTTTCACCCCTTTGATTTCCTTCTCTTGCCTTATTGCTCTGGCTAGAGTCTCAGGTACTATGTTGAACAGAAGAGGTGATAATGGACATTCTTGTCTTGTTCCTGTTTTTAGTGGGAACTCTTGCAGTTGTTCCCCACTTAATATGATATTGGCTGTGGGCCTATTATATATTGTCTTTATGATGTTGAGGTATATTCCTTCTATTCCGATTCTCTGAAGTGCTTTTAGCATGAATGGGTGTTGGATCTTGTCAAATGCTTTTTCAGCATCAATTGAGATGATCATGTGATTTTTGTCTTTCATTCTGTTTATGTGGTGAATTACATGGATTTTCATATGTTGAACCAGTCTTGCATCCCTGGGATGAACCCAACTTCGTCATGGTGTAAAATTTTCTTGATGTGGTTTTGAATGTGCATTGCTAGTATTTTATATAGCAGTTTTGCATCTAAGTTCAACAATGATATACGCCTATAAAACTATAGGCCTTTTCTTGAGCTGTCTTTATTTTACTTTGTTATTAATGTGATGTTGGCTTCATATAATGTGTTTGGGAGGGTCCAATTTTTTCTATTTCACGGAATAATTTGAGGAGTATTGGGATTAGCTCTTCTAGAAATGTTTTATAAAATTCACTTGGAAAACCATCTGGCCCTGGGCTTTTGTTTGATGGTAAACTCTTTATTGCTCTTTCTATCTCTTGGATTGCTATTGGTCAGTTTAAGTTTTCTACATCTTCTTGACTCAAGTTAGGAAGGTTATATATGTCTAGAGATTTTTCAATTTCTTCTAGATTTTCCATTTCTTTTTCAAAGTAATTTCTGATGATCCTCTGTATTTCCACACTTTCAGTGGTAATATCCCCTTTTTCATGTCTTATTTTGGTAATTTGAGTTGATTCTCTCTTTCTTTTGGTGAGGTTGGCTAATGGTTTATCTATCTTGTTTATTTTTTTAAAAAACCAGCTTTTGGTTTTGTTGATCTTCTGTATTTTTTTTTATTCCCTACTTCATTAATTTCTGCTCTGATTTTAATAATTTCCTGTCTTCTACTGGCTTTGGGGTTAGACTGTTCTTGTTTTTCAAGGACTTTGAGTTGTGTCATCAGATTATTTATTTGATGATCTTCTGTTCTTCTTATGTGGGCACTCAGTGTTATAAATTTTCCTCTTAGTACTGCCTTCAGGGTGTCCCAGAGGTTTTAATAAGTTGTATCTCTGTTTTCGTTACTTTCTAGGAATTTTTAAATTTCTCCCCTTACTTCTTCTATGACCCATTCCTCATTCAGCAGTGTGTGTTAAGTCTCCATTTGTTTACATGGTTACTCTGGGTCTTCTTAGATTTTATTTCTAGTTTCATTCCATGTGGTCTGAAAAGATTCAGGGAATTATGTTACATTTTTTGAATTCGCCAGTGCTCGCTTTGTGGCACAGAATATGGTCTATTTTGGAGAAGGTTCCATGAACTGCTGAGAAAAATGTGAATTCAGCTGTAGTTGGGTGAAATATTATGTATGTGTCTAATAGGTCCATTTGGTTTATGGTATTATTTAGAACCGAGGCATCTCTACTGATGTTTTGTTTAGAAGTTTGGTCTAGTGGTGTGAGAGGAGTATTGAAGTCTCCCAGTATTATCAAATTTGGATCTATGTGTGATTTTATATCACGAAGAGTTTGTTTTATGAAAGTGGCTGCACCTATGTTTGGGGCATAAATGTTGACAATTGTTATTTCTGCTTGCTGGATTGTTCCTTTGACCTGCTTTGTCTCTTCTGATAAGCTTAGCCTTGAAGTCTAGTTTATCTGATATCATGGTTGCTACTCCTGCTTGTCTTCGAGTTCCTCTGCTGAATGCACAGGCTCTTTTGCTCTCCCTGGTTCCCTTTCTGTATTCTTTTCAGCTGTGATTCAGTGTTCGTTGCTTTGTTCCCTTTTTTTGTTGCTTCTTTCTTCCATCAGGAAGCTGCTTTTTGGTAGATTTGATTCGAACTCACAGCACCTGAGGAAAGATATTTCACTCAGACGCCATCTTGGGCTCTCCTCCATAATAGATTTTTTAATTGAGGAATTTGCATTTGGTAAAATGCATATATCTTAATATTTCTTGACAAATAACTAAACTTATATAACTAAGATAAAGTATGATTCCATTACTCCAAATAATTTCTTTTGCTCTCAGTGGCAACCAAAGTTCTTCACTTAGTTCTGACTTCTGATGGCTAATTCTATTTGTCTTTTCCTTACTTTTTCATCAGCAAACTTATAGAGCATATACATGCACACATGCATGCATGTGTGTGTATATGTGTGCTGCTTTTGTGATTCATCCATATTGCATTAATACTTCATCCTTTTTACTGCTGAGCGACATCCCAGGGCATACATGTATTATAACTTGTTCATCTATTTTTCTGTTGATAGAATCCCTGGCTATTTCCAGTTTGGTTTGTTATAACTAACCATGATATGAATAGCTCTAAACACAGCTTTTTTGTAGACATATTTTAATATTATTTTTGTAAATATTTTGAAGTAGAATCACTAAATTCATGGGTAGACTGATCTTCTGCATAAGAAGCCGACAAAATTTTCCAAAGTGGTAGCACTATTTTTCACTCACACTAGAAATTTATGACCATGTCAGTTGCTCCACCTGAGGCAAGAAATTTGGATGTTTCCAGTCTTCTTAATTTTATCTATATTAATACATAGGAAGTGAGATTTTTACATGCTTGAAAAGAGTTTCTGAAATGGGAGTTTGCTTGTTTTGTATCTAAATTTAAAGATTAATCCTGATTATATGGGGATTGAAAAAGATGGCTTCTGTAGCTTCGTTACTCTTAGAATCCTTTCGTTTCTGAGTATTTGGCATTTCTATCTCCTTTCTTACAAACAAGGAAGCGTCATAGAAATATACAAATGTATCAGGTCAAAATGTGAGGGAAGGCTTCATGTGCCAATGAAAAGTGTCAATAAGTCTTAAATCGTGTCCCTAGCAAGACCCCCTTAACCTAACAGAACAAGTGCTACTGAAAATAATATGTAATGTATTAGGGAGAAGTAAAATAATAAGTTCCATCAGAATTCCCTAGGTTGCCTGGGAGTGATAACAACACTCCATTATGTGATGTGAAATATTTTGAAAACAAGCGAAGTGATATGTAATAAAACTATCTCTGAGGAAAAATTTATGAATCAAATGAAAAATATGCTTAAATTTAATACAGCTCTTGTTTTGGCCTATTGAGACTAGTAAGGCATATATAAGTTTACACTAAGAGAAGCCATAAATTTCCAGGAAGAGAAAAAAAATAAACTTATACTCATACTGTAACTCAAAGGAAACCAGAACTTTAAAAAAATAACTTTGGTTACTAGGTAGTAAGGTAAAAAGTACAGGATGTAACCATGATAATTAATCTTTGTGTCAACTTGGGTGAATGGAGACAGTTTAGAAAATTGATAAAACACATGTCTGGGTGTGTCTGTGAGGGTGGTTCCAGAGATGATTGACAGGTGAGTCTGCAAAGTGAGAGGGATGATCCGCTCTGAATGTGGGCGGCACTATCCAGTAGGTTGGGAGCCCAAAAGAAACAAAAAACTGAAGAGGAAATATCCCTCAAATCTCCTCCCCTCAGCCCCCACTGCAACCTAGTGCCGCCTTGAGAAGACCTCCCACTCCAGATCCTTCAGCCCACCAGAGGCTCTCCAGGGAACATCTGCGCCTTGAACCTCTCCGCTGGCTGGGACTGCGTCATTGGTCCCTCTTGGCCGAGCCGTCCAGTTTCTTGGACTGAGCAACTACTGTTTTTCCTACAAACTACTGTTTTCTCCAACATACAGGCAGCCATTGTAGGACTGTTCACCCCCTCATATGTAAACCGAGCCGATACATCCCCTCTTATAATTATACATACATTTTATTGGCTCTGCTCCTGTAGAGACTTCTGATAAAGCAGAATTGTAGCAGAAAAATGAAAGCAACAGCAATAAACTAAAATGAAAATTTGAATACTTCTAAATATACTTTTAAATTTTTAAAATAAACCGGGCATGGTGGTCCAGTCTGTAATCTCAGGCTGAGACAGGAATATCACAGGTTCAAAAAACAGCTTCAGCAATTTAGTAAGGTCCTCAGGACTTAAGGAGACCCTGTTTCAAAAAAAAAGCTGGGTGTGTATCTCAGAGATACAATGCTCTGGATTCAATCCCCAGTTCCAAAATACACTAAAATTATTAAATTAATTATGACAATATTTTTGTCCAGTATTCAGTATTTTTTTTATCCTTGGGCAATTTATACAACAATGTATTCTATTCTATCTCCCTGATTATATCATAGTATGAGGAAAAGTAAATAAATATATGTTCTAATTTTTATTAAAGTTTTTATATAACATGAGTTTATTTTCTCATAAAAGGTTAATTTTTGTGAAATTTCTTACTTTTTATATTTATTTTAAATCATTTTTCATTGTTTCTACAAAAAATTTAGATAAAATTTAAACAAGCAATTAAACTAAATTATAATAGCATTTTCTAAAATGTTTGATTATTTAAACTTCTTATGCTAAAATCAATAAGGCTAATTATTTCACATGCAAGAATAGGATAAAAATTTTATAGAATTAAAAAGCAGCCATCACTTATGTATTTGAAAAGGATGCAGAATCTTACATTGGTGTTCATATTTACTAGTAACTTTCGCAAATGTCAAATCCATCTATATGACTGTATCATGACTCACTCAGGCATTACAATAATAATGCTGCTTATCTAACTACCTTTGAACTCAATGGATTAAAAGAGTAAACATGCATTTCCATGGTCATATCTACAAGTAGGCTGTATGTTAGCTGACATGGGCAGGAATCCCAGATCTGGGACTCAGGCTCCAGGCTCCAAGCCCATGATGCAAGTGTGTTTACTCTGGGGTATAGACTGTGTAGGCCCCAGCTACCCAGGCATGCTTCTCTGATAGCAGAGCACTGGCACACCCAACCATGAAGGGACATTTTAAGCCTCTGCTCATCCCCCATTCACTAACATATTGATGGCCCAGGCCAGGCATGTGGCCAATCCCAAGTCAAGGGATAAAGGAACATACTTCAGCTGTCATGTGGCCATGGAAAATATGTGAAAGTAAACACTACAACAGAGCGGTGAAAAATCAGAACCAATGATTTTGTCCTCCACACGGGAACATGTATAATGTTCTCTGCTAACAAGCTTGTGTGTCACAGACAGTCACTTATTCCCTTTGTACTTTCTGACTGGTGACAGAATTAACTTCAATAAGAGTGGAAAATTGGTGGTTGAGACTCTCATAAATCCAATACTTACAAAGAACTCTAAATGTATACGGAGGATGATGGGTTTGATTTTTGCCTATTAAGAGGAAAAAGAGGGTAAGTAAGAAGGTAGGTGTGCTGAGATGTGAAAGAGGATGGGCTAAGACACTCTGGGTCTCTACAGTAAAATTGAGACTATCTGAGGTAACATGAACCCTGTATGTCTTGGTTTGTAGTCCCTGCAGCAGTAAGTTTGAAAATAAATAATAACATGCATTTCATTTTGACAAAGTTGACTCCGTGCCAAAAGTTTATTTTTAATACTTTTATTGATGCTTTATAGTCTCTCATAATAATGCAGTTCATATGATTGTGACATACATGCCGCACAGCACTCTCACTGTTGCCTGTATGGAAGGGTCCCTTCCCTCACCCTGCAGGCTTCCCTTGTCGCCTGCCCCTAGTGACATCCTCTTGTATTGATCACCATAATCCTGACTACACCTCCGCACACGTTCCCCTCATTTATTTCTCTACACTTTAACCCTTTGGAGGGTAACATCTGTTTCTCATGGGGACTTTGAGTGGGTGCATAATTATCTCTGTTTTCTTTCAGTGTTGCCACCCTTCAATGTTCAGGTTTTACTTTATTATCCATCATTGCTATTTAGAGTCAAAGGGAAACCTTAAAGGGTAACCTTATGATGTCATCTCTCAAATTTTGAAAAGATTTATATTCTCAGGGACTATTCTAGAATGTCTGTCTATTTCATTGAAAGCTTCTGAGGTTGACATAGAAATAAATTTAAGATCCACTTTTTTTTCCAGCAAAAGCAACAATAACAACAAATCCCCTGATTTCCTTGAACTTTAGAATCTTTTAGTGAATACTATATTTATCCCTTTCTTTGCCCCCCCCTCCCCAACCAAGTGTCTTTGTACCCTGGTGCAAAAGTATATGTAGTAAGAAGACCCATGGAAATATTCTCAGCCTGGGGGAGAAGAGACATACAACATTTAGGTTGTAGCTTCCGACATTTTGTGGTGAGTCTCAGAATATAAGCCAGCACTGATCTTAAACTTGAGTATATGAAATGAAAGAAATAATTCGATGCCTTCTGGAAGTTGCCTTGATTGACATTCTTTTGCCTTTTGTAGAGTTAGAAAAAAATCCCTATGAGAAAGGGAACATTTCTCAGGATCATGGATACCTGTTAATCATAAACATGAAGGGCTGATGAGCGAGCCATAATTTTGATAGATTAATACAGTAGAAAGTGAATAAAATCATACTTGAACAAACCTGATTTCTAATCCAACTGGTATAAGTTATTCCATCCTTCTATATCTCTTTTGCAGTTATGTCTACTTTCCTCAACTATGTTATGTCATGTGTAAATAAATTATTAAAAGGCATTTTGACTAAACTTCTTTTTACAAATGAATTTTATTAAATTAAAGTGAATACAACATAGAATTCCTTGCATCCTGATTGTCTCTATCCCTTCCTTTTCCTCTGCTGTCTAACCTTGAGCAAGTGACTTAACTTTCATTAAGTTTCTTCATCTTTTATTTCCTTTCATTTTTTTCTCAATTGCTTGAGACAAGTGTTGCCCAGGCTGGTCTAGAACTCCTGAGCTCAAGTAATCCTCCTGCCTCAGCCTCCCTAGTAGAGTTTCTTCATCTTATAATAGAGTTAAAGTGCTTTGTATCTAGCACATAACCTGGTAAGAAGAGGTACTCAATAAAAATTATTATTACTGTTTGCTATTATTAGAGAGTAGTATATGAGTGATATTATTTAAACAGTGAGGAAATAGAAGAGGGGTACTAATATTGATAAATCATATCATTTTCAGGAAAATGAATAAAACTATAGAATATGTTATGTGAAATTAGGCAGTCTCAGAAAGTCAAGGGTTGTATACTTTCTCTCAAATGTGAAAGCTATAAAGAAAATAAGAAGCAAAGGGACCTATGGTAAATGAGGAGAGAGACCAGTAGAATAGTGGAAAGGGAGCTGAGCAGAGTGGTGCACGCCTATAATGCTGGTATTTAAGAGGCTAAGACAGGAGGATCAAAGGTTTGGGACCAGCCTCAGCCACTTAGCAAGACTCTAAGCAACCTAGCAAGACTACATTTCAAAAAACAAAACAAAATAATAAGGGCTAAGAATTGAATTTAGCTCAGAGGTAGAATGTCCTTGTGTTCAAGCTACACACACACACACACACACACACACACACACACACACACACACACACACACTTAATGGAAATGGAGGAAAGGGATTGGAAGAGGGAGGTGGGATGGATACGAAGAAGAACTGATAACTGATGAAGGAAACAGTTCAAATAATGTTAATGGTATGAAGGTATCACTGCCAATCTCACTAACATGCACAGGGAGGTGAGGAATGGGGTGGGAAGTGAAGGGAAACACACCAAGTGTTGTATGTTTGTAGCACTTTGAACCTCATTATGATATATAATGATAATATAACAATAAAATTATAAAAATATTGAGAAACATTCATGAACAAAGCAAACCAAAGAAGAAATATGTAGAAAATAAGAAGACATTGCATTTTGCTTTAGTGTAATTATATTTCCTCCTTTAAGATTCCATCGTGCTACCTTAAAATGAGTTCACCTGAGTAAAACCATCTATGAGGTTATGAGTTACCTGTTCCCAAAGTGCCTTAAGACAAGCCTGTGGTAGAGAGTCAATAAGAAAAGGAAAAGCCATTTTGCCTCAGTAAAATACTTGTTTGCTCTTCTGGATAACAGAATTGCAGTATTTATCTACATCATAAAGATGTTGACAAAATAAATTTAACATGTTTCTTCTTAGAAATCGATATTGAAAGTACAAATTCTGAAAATTATTTATTTAAAAAATTCAACTTCTTTTGTTGCAGACAAAAAGACAGGATTTCCTGCATCTTTTGACAGTGATTTGAGGGTTTTCGTGAAATTTGAAAGCCTATGAATAATGAAAAGGGTGTAATCCCAGCAGTGAGTAGGAAGTTTATGATGAAGGATGACATATGGATAGATGTCAGCAAGTATCAAGAACATTCAAGCAGAGATAAGGGAAGACACCGTGTGGGAGGCGCGGGCTCAGCTGTCTTAGGGTGCCAAAGATAGACCATCTTAAGTGTCAACCATAGTTCTGGATGGTACCATGCATTTTTTCATATATTAGCCTCAATGGAAAAAAAAAAACAACTCTTGGTGATGCTAATTTAAAACGATTTTTTTATCCAATAAATGGAATGTTGCCAATTCAAGTAGAAGGGTTTCAGTACTACTATGAATCATAATAAAACATCAGCAAAAGTAGCAATACTCTCTGCTCTATACATTATTTTCCTGTGCCCAGGCCCTAGTTGTCTCATAGAATATCACAACAAACTTGTAGTATACATATCATTATCCCTATTTTTCTTACCCATATGTGGAAATGGAGGCTCAGGAAAAGAAATCTTGCTATTGTCACAAAGAAAGCAGAGGCTAAAACCAGGATTCAATTCTAGATATGCTTCTTTTCAAAGCTGAATTTTTAACCACTGTACCAATTCATATGCAATTGGTTTATAGTTTGCATTTCTTTGCAGAGTATCAATTTTGTAGTGCTTTGTTTAGTTCCAGTTCCGAATTGTCTATCTGCAAAAAGAAGTATGAATTTAAAACAACTCATGAACTACATTGCCTTTAATTGCTACTCAATGTTTATCCTTTCTAAAAAAAATGTTCCAAGAAAATCTACCAAGTGAGCCAAGCTGTACAGGAAATTATTTATACAGTATAAAATATTGACTAAATATGATTACAAAGCATTTCTAATTTATGATAAGTCACAGTTCTTTGATGGCACACATTATAAGCATATTTTGAAAAGAAATTCTTTATTTTTAATGTTTCTTGAAATATAGTCATCTTTTAAAAATTCTGATGCAAAGACCTGGATCACTAATTAGAAAGAGGGTATGCTGACATGACATATAGAATTAAATTAACCAATTATATTTTTATTCTTATTTTCTTTCTAGCCCCCAGTACACATACTTTTATACTTTTATTTTAGACCTTCATTTTAAAAATGCTTGGTTGTGGCTTTGCTTGAAGTGGACAGAGGCAAATCTATGGTGGCAAGACATATAGTTCAAAGCTTTAAGCATGTGTGTGGTGAGCAAAAAGTTTTCACATGTATTTATGGTGTTTCTATTATCAGCTCCAGAAATCCTTCTTAGTTGTGAGAACAGTTAAGATATAGAAAAATGCAAATGTGTTAATGACCATTTCACCTGTTTAACCGTGAAGGATTCTAAGATTATGAATATTGATTCATCCTCAACTGAAATTTCAGGCCTGACTGAGAATAGCTTTTACTTGATGTTTTAATTTTATTTTTAATATTCACCAAGATCCTTATCCTCTTACCTATGAGTGCAGAACTGTTTAAAGACTGATTTTTTAAATTATTTGGATAGTTGGTCAATGTCAGGTTTTCTAATAATATCTCAGAAGAAATGTTTCTTTAAGGTAGTTATTTTCTCTTAAAAATGCTTGAAAGTTATCTAAAATAAGCTTCAGCCAACTGAACACATTTTATTTTTTATCATTGAACCATTTAGTGAAACTACCTCAGACTCAGAGTGCAAGCAAAATAAAAAGTGCAATAAATCTGAATAGAAGCATGTAAGACTGCCCTTAAAATAGTCTTTAAAGCAAAATACACAAGTTAAAGTTTTTTATTGTTATTTAAGGTGAAAAAATTCAATCTGGTGGAAAGAGACAATGAATTATATAGATAAAAAAACTCATGCTATCTTATATGCAAATCTATATCCATAGAAAAACTTAGTTACTCCTTGAAAGTGGGGATTAAATAAACCAGCTTCAGAATGATGTTTTGCCCCAAATTCTAGGCAAATCATCTACTTTCTTGACAATATTAATCCTTGGATGCAAACATGGCTGGTAAGTGTACTCCCTAAGTTTGTTGAGTAGTTGCCTGGTGATGCAGGTAAAGGGAGGAGGAACCAAAATGTGCCATAATGAAATTTGGCAGACAAAGGTAGTGTTTGAAATTATGATTATAATGATATTTCACAGATATATATGTATCTATACATAAAATCAATGCTGAATATTGTATATAAATTATGCTTCAGTAAAATAGTAAATTTTTTAAAAAATCCCATGGTATAACTCTTGCCCAATATAGTAAAAAAGTTGGTGAATAAATGCTTCCTATTCTGGTCATAGGGCAGAAATTCTGAGGCTCATTCTGCAGAGATTTTGGAGAGTCAGTTTTCTATAGCATCAACCAGCTTGATAACGTACCCCTATGTTGCTTTTCCTTCATTCCCTGTGACATTCTTTCCTATCCCCTACTCCTGAATTCTGAGATCATTTTTTATCAACTACCTAGGCAGGAGCCATTTTCCTAAAAGTTGCTTTCTGTTGGGTACTCAGGATGAAAAAAATACATATTGTTTTCAAGGTCTTTCTATACTGTAAATATAGCTGATGCTCTAAATGGTGAAGGTCTGGTAAGATCTTTCAATACTGTAGTTAATTTTTTTTTTTTTTTTTTTTTTGGCGGTACTGGGGATTGAACTCAGGGGCATTCTACCTCCGAGCTATACCCCCAGCCCTATTTTTTTTATTCTTTATTTTGAAACCGAGTCTCACTAAGTTGCGGAGTGCCTCACTAGGTAGCTGAGGCTGGCCGCGAACCCGGATCCTCCGGTCTCAGCCTCCCGAATGCTAGGATT
>PVLC010031906.1:0-18495 GCA_004027655.1 Graphiurus murinus | reverse complement strand
TCTTCTTCTTTCTCTCTCTTTCTCTCTGTCTTACACACACACACACACACACACACACACACAAAAGAGATAAATAAATCTCTATCATATTTAAGCCACTGTTATCCCCACTGCTAATTACTGCATTCTTGATAAATGCAATTCTTAATAAAATGTAAATGCATCGAAACAACTTTTTTCACCTGTTTTACTTGCATCATTTGTTAGTCAAAGACAGGTGATTCTCTCACCCTCACCCCCCATGTTATTTTTTTGTTTGTTTGCTCGTTTGTTTTATTCACTTGATATCCTTAAAATGTTATGGGTATTCTAGAGTTTTGAAAGTATTTAATTCCAGTGACAAAACCACCCTACAAGCCCTCACTTTGAATGTCAGAGGTGTTTGTTTCTACCCATCTAGCACCTCTGATTTATTCTTAGATTCATCTTTCTCTTCTCCAGTATTGCCCTGCCTAACAAGTATTCAAATGGGAAAAACTCATATAAACATACCCTCATGTCTCCTCACCACTATTGCACTTGTCTCTGGTAAATAATTGATACAATCTTTGGGTTGTTTCCAGCCCTTTATGTGAACTTGTAAACATAGAGGCATGGCTTGAATGCAGAAAGATAATGCAAAAAAAAGTTTTAAAAATGCTTATTAGACTATAGAAATGTCATAGTTTTGGATTGGGTAAATAAGTGAATAAATCATAAACTGACAGCGAAAATTGTGTATTAAGAAAAGATTGAAGAAATATAAGACAATGTCACCATGTAAATGGGTGAGAAGATTTGACATGAGGAATCTCCAAAGCTTCATGTATCTTTATGTCATGCAAATTAAGTAGTTTTTAAATGTCATTTGGTTTTTTTGAAATTGTCACCTTTGATGTTTGTCACTCCCACATCTTGATGCAGTATTTATTTGTATGTCAGAAAACTACTAGTGTTTGTATTTTGAAAGTCTGTGTCTTTAGGGGAAAAGAGAGGACACTGAGCATAGATAGAATTTAGGATAATAATAATAATAATAATAATAATAATAATAATAATAATAATAGAGAGCAATAACATTGACTTCTAAGAAACATAGGTAAATGGTGAAAGCAGAGAAATAATAGTTACAAAGAGAGGAGCATGGTATATACAACTCAGAGAAAAACCAGGAGAGTTAGAAGAATGCCATAAATTTGTGGGACATAAGAAAATATCCATGCCTCATTTTCCTGGTAGATGTCCAGGTGGTGCCTAAGTAAGAAAAGGCTGGATAAAATAGCCATACTGGGCCTTACTGAAGTATAGGAGCCAAGGAACATTTTTTATGACACCAAAGTGTGAAATGAATATTGCCCATGTGTAGCATGTATGCAACAGAACCATCAAAAAAGGGGGAGATAGGCCAGTGGAAGTAAGGGTCATCTCAACTGGCAATTTACCCAGACCAAAGATCAAGGTCCAGATGTGTCCTTGCCTCTAACACTTTAGCATCATCTAAGCCCTCTTGAACTGAGGCCAAACTTTTTGGAGAAAGAGGCAAGGGAAACTGATTTGATTAAGATTAACATTCTGAAGATTAAGAATTTGAAATCTAAATTAAGTTTAATTATAGAAGAAGAAACTGATCTGTCTTGCATATATGAGTTGTGGACTGAGATTTCTAACAACTTCATATCTTTTTCTCCTAAGTAATAAAGGTTCTGGCATTTGGGGAGTTGGCTCCAAATATCTGTAACTTGGGCAATGCTGTCAAAATATCATCTTCAGTTCTATCCACCATTATTATCATCATCACCTCCACTTTAAAAAAAGATAAAAGCCCAGCATTCGGGAGGCTGAGACCGGAGGATCCGGGTTCGCGGCCAGCCTCAGCTACCTAGTGAGGGACTCCGCAACTTAGTGCGACTCGGTTTCAAAATAAAGAATAAAAAATGGGGCTGGGGGTATAGCTCGGAGGTAGAATGCCCCTGAGTTCAATCCCCAGTACCGCAAAAAAAAAAAAAAAAAAAAAAAAAGATACAAGCCAATCATCTTGCCAGTTAAGATCAGCATTTCATGTAGAACAAAAAGGAGCACCAAGCACAGTAGTATGAGGATGTCAGTTGATGGATTACAACAAAGATGCTTTCAATTAATGTATCCAGCAGTGATGTGTTAGAATGCATCATGATGATACTTCTGGTTCAAAATGGTCCTTCTCTCTTAATGTGAACTCATCTGGGGAACATGATACATTAATTACTGGTGTTCTATCATGAGGAAACATAAGAATTTATTCTTTGGAGAAAGTATGAGGTCAATAAAACCTAAATAGGGAAAGAGGCAGGAGTCTTGCTATAAGAGGACATTGAAGAAGTAAAAAATGGCATTCTTATGTATAAATAAGACTAGAAATAATCTAGAGCTAGAGCTGCCTTTGAAAATATTTTGCCAATACTTTGATTGCACCCAATTTCTCCTGTAACAAAATGAGACTAATGCACTGCTTTTACACACACACATACACAGTCATGTACACATTCACACACTTATCCCTCCACCCCAAACACATGTGCACATACACCAAATTTTGGAGTCTCTGGTTGAATGATTGAATGTTTAAGGAGAACTCAATGAAATAAGCGCCCTGGAATTTAGATACCAAAATCAGATGCCTTGATAATTCATATTTTTACTGAAAATGTCATTGTAGTTCTCTTTGTGATGCTTGTTTGTTCATGACCATATCAGAGACTTTTATAAGTGTTAGCATAAAAAGGAGGGGGTAAAGAAAGAATAAAAAAATGAAAGAAATCCAAATGTTTTCTATAAGATAGTTTTCAGATTGAAAGCAAGGAAGACTCTTGTAATTATTTGAGCTATTCAATAGAGGAAGTTTTATCCCCTCACATATTGATGGCATCAAGAATACCGTAAGGAATATTCTTAAATATTTTCAGGTGAGAATGAGAACCATGAATGTCCTAGGTCTGTTTCTAACCCCATGTTCTATTTTACCATTCCCAGTAAGGACATATCCTGGGAAAAGGCTTTTGCACACATCACCTGCTCTGCAGGTTCCATGAGATCCACTCCTTCTCTAAGCACACACACATTCATACTGGCAATTTTAAAAATATTGTTAACATAATAGGTATTTACAGTGAAGTGGATCTGCTAGAATAAGTAACTTCAAGAAGCCTCTGGTGACCATGTTTTTCATCACAGTTTCCAGTTATACTTGGTACAATTAATCCTAAGGTTGTAATCTTATTCAGAAAAATGAAGTATCACAGAATGCTAGTAAATAAATCCCTTTGCTATGAAAATTCCAGAGACAAGGAAGCAAACATCATAGGCACTGCTGTCTATGCATTGACTCTTGAAATATGTTAATAAATATTGGATTTCATAATCTCCAGGCAAATAAATATTTAATTGTAATGATGGATATTTATTTTTAAATCCTTGGGCTCAATCACATGTTATAATTTGAGAAGTCATACATATAATGAAGTGAATGTACTACATCTATAAAGTGAAAACTGTATGCTTCAAAAAAGAGACATCTATAAAAAAGAAAGTTCTATTGGAAATAGAAAAAAATTAGAGGAGAAATTTTAAAATTCAATCAAATGAAGAGAAGATAAAGATATTTATTAGGACACATAAAAATAAGATAGAGATATATAAAGTAAAAGAGAAAAGATAAGCTAGAACATTTGTTTAGGAATATAGCACAAGAGTGATAGAATTTAAAGAAAATGAGAGCAGAAAAACACAACTGAAGTTATCATCAAATAAGCAATGCAAGAAAACTTCTAATATCTGAATGATGTTTCCAGAATTTAAAAATAGAATTTACCTAATACCATATACAACAAGGGAAGACAGACCCTTAAAAAAGCATTTCTTTATGAAATGCCAGAATTGTGGGCCTAAAAAAAGGATTTCATGTTTCTATAGGCAAAAGAAAAAAACAGACTATACTTTTTAATGCAAATCACACTTTATTTCTAAAAGGAGCTATTTCAAGCTATAAAGAAATGGAGAAATGCCTTCAGATTCATAGAGAAGATAATCTTTGACTTGGAATTTAATATCCAGGCAACATTCAATCAGATATGAAAGGAAAATGAAGACATGTTCAGATATGCTGACTGTCAAAAAATGTGTCTCCCATGCATTCTTTCCAAATATCTACTAAAAGCTTCCATTTATACTGGAAAGATGGAACATATGATTCAGAACGTGTTACATCAACAGAGGAAGAGATTTGTAAAACGATGGCCAAAGGACACAACTGTGAGCAATATTTACATATTCTATTATAATATCAGAAATAATTCTTTTTATTTAACCCTCAAATTGGCAGAAAAGTGGAGGGAAATGTGTGGAGGACATTATGAGGAAAATGTTTTCATATGTGTGCATGTATAATACATCTGTGTACAACAGACAGAATGGGAAATCATGACCTTGGATTGAATCAAAGTCTTTTTTTAGAAGGGAAAGAGAAATTACATACCCTTTTATATAATTTGCTTAAAAAAATGGAACCTATGTGAGGTGAAGTAGTTTGCTTAAGGTAGTGGCCAAGCAGAGATAAGAGCCACATTTTATTGTTTGCTTCATTTTTTTCCCTGTCTACTACTCTTCTCCAATATTTTTAACCTGGACAGACATTTCAGTTGCATACTAGTGATTTGGTAGAGAATTAAAGGGCATGTATACCAAGAGTGACCCTTGGTATACATGCCCATAATGCTCTTTTATTACCACTTTCCAGGTGCTGATAACCACAGCCACTTTCCAGTCTCAAATATCCCCATTCTCTTGATAGGCTAGAAACAGATAGTACAGCTGTTAGAATTTCTATCATTGTGCCACATAGGATTAAAAACACACTATCCAATCATTTTGTGTGCGTTCTTCTCTGTCATTACATATTACAAATGCATGCATGTGTATTAATGTGTGTGTGTGTTTGTGTATTGCTCTTCCACCTAAACCAGGGATTCCTTGGAGAAAAAAGTAGCAGCTTTTGTTTTGGCCAAGTAGTGAGCCCAAATTTGAGAAAAATAACAAGGCAGTAAGCAAACCTTCACTAACATTTGTGTCTGAAGGGGGGAAAAAAAATCTGGCTAGAGTCAGCATATAGAGGAGCAAATAATAATTATGGCAAATAAGTTACTTGCAACAGTAATATGAAATATAATAATTGATTGCTTTCTGGGAGCTAACAGTGTGCCAGTTGCTGTTTTAGTGCTTTAAGTACTTGTTATGGTTTGAATTTGGAGTATTTTCCAAAATGTTTATGTCATGAAGCCTGATCCCAATGCAGCATGGTTCAGAAATGGGGCAAGACTGGAGAAGGTGGGTCACTGGGGACATATTGTCCTTCAAGGACTGTATCTATCCCTGATTGCTTGCTCTTTCTCTTTCAGCTTCCTGGTTGTTATAAGCTAAGCAGATTTTCTCTACCACACCATGCTGCCATGACATTTCTGCCTAGGAGCCGGCCAACCATCAGCTTAAATGAACCTTTCCTTCTCTGAGTTGCTCTTGTCATGTATTTTGATCATGGTGAAGAAAAGCTGTGTGATGAAACTTCAGAAGAAAAGTATCAGCTATATACTGTTAGGATTTCCATTTTACAAGTGAAGAAACGAAGGCAGAGTATGGTTCCATGGGACAAAATCCAGTGAGAGAGGACATGTACTCCTGCTTGTACTCACCAACTGCATTTCTTGAAAGTTACTGGTGATACTCTCCAGAATGCTTTTAATCTCCACATATATGACACCCCTCCAGAATCTGCACTCTGAGGGCAGGCAGATTGTCTCATGCATTTGTATGACTAACACATTCCTAAGCAGAGTACCTCACACAGAATGAGCACTCAGCCTTTGTCTTTGAGTGGGGCCCACAAGAAAGCAGTGATGCATGAGGAAGCTGCTGTGTGAGCTCCAATGTAAGACTGATGGAGTCCTGGGAGCTGAGGAGAGACACTGTTTCACATACATTTACCATTTAATAATGCTATATAACTATCAAAACATACAAGTGTTATTCAAAATGTTTAAGTGATGCAGGTGAAACATACTTATGTCTTTTTCCAAAAATTTAAACCGCAGTATTTATAGACATCTTTTTGCATTATTTTGTATTACTAATGGTTTACTAATAGTTTACTTTTGAGAATTTGAATTGTTATAACCACAGAAGGTTTTGTTTTGTTTTGTTTTATAACAGGGGTGGTTAGTAAAATGGGTTTGGCTAAACTTCCATAGAGAAAGAAAATATTCAATAAAATATGGTTTATGCTAACATTCCATGTAATTTTGTTAATTTCCCACATTGTCACATACATAAAAAGTTGAGGAAAGACAAATTTCTTAGAGAGAGGGGTCAGATACTGGTCTCCTTACCTCCAGGTGGCAAAACAATGCCGCATAGCAGAAAGCTCTGGTCTGTTAAATTGTAATTAAATGGGATCTCTGTTTGTGTTTGTTTTTCTGTATCATGCCTTCACAAGCTTATCCTGCAATCAATACATGCTTTTATTTTTGTCTTTGCCAAACTGGGAGACTCTCAAATTATTGTCTGGGTTTTAGTCCCTCAAGTACAAGGTGTTTTACTCTGAAAAGACTTCTGAGTCCTTTACTGTGTGTGTTAATTAGAGTTGGTTTCATGATTTTTGCTGTCAGTTTCTTCTGCTCCACAATTTGAGAGACAGTGATGCTTAAACCAATCCCCAAAGGTCTCTAGAGACCATTTCCAGTTGCATTACTGATTTATTTTTGTCTTGACCAGATGGCTCCAGGTTCCTGTGACTATACGGGAGTCCTTTTGATTACCCTATTTATCTCTCCCAGTGCTCAATTTAAGGGTCAAATCTCATGTAACACATTTGCCAGAAAGATAAACCATTCAAGCCCACTGCTGTTTGGACACCATACTTCTGACATATGCTCTGTGCCTCATTACACACCAAAGTTATTAGATTTAATACATGTTTTTTATAAACTCTGTAACAAAGCAGGCAGAATTTTTGTTGGTTTGTTTCCCAATCTTTTAGAAAATGCAGCCAATAGGGTAGCATCCTAGAGGGCTCTGTGGAAAATAAGGGAGTTAGTGGGGCCCCCAAGGCTCCCTACCAAGGCCTTCCTCGCCTTTATCTAGGTGGCCATGAAAAAGATGAGCAGAACATTTTTAATGAAACCAATAAAAATGCAAAGGAAGATTTAATGTTTAAAGAAACAATAAATCAAAAGTGACAACTGGAATGCAATATTTTACCATGAGATTGAGGAAATCAATTCATCCAAAGGGCACACTTGGCTTCCGTTAAAAAAAAAAAATCCCCACACATCCTCACACAATAAAAGCTATCATATCAGCTGAGGCTAAATAAGCTCTAGTCAATGTATTTTGAAACTATGAAAAACATGCATGAAGCCAGATAATACAGCATCTCATGGTATTTGGACACACACACACACACACACACACACACACACACACACCCCACAGCATCAATTATTCAAGAATTCAAAATTATTATGATCAGGACTCTCTCCAAGTTGGGGTTAGGTCATTAAAAAAAAAAAAAAAAAGAAAGAAAGAAAGAAAAGAAAAGAAGAGGCTTGCTCAAGAAAGATGTTCAGTGGATTCAGAATTAATTATCAGATAATTTATTGAGATTCCTCAGTCATTTTCCATTTAAGACTTCTCATGCAATGAAAAATATAAATGAATCTTAAAAACAGAAGTGTTAGTATCTTATATTTGATTGTTAGAATGCTTTGGGCCTACCTGGTCAACCATATGTGAAGTGACCCTGGAGAAAATGAAATTTTACAAAAAGCATTCTTGCCTCCTAAGGACTCACAAATCAATGAGAAACTGTCACCTGCATTAAATATTGTATTAATACAATGCAGTTTATGGCAAGGACTATAACAAAAGTTAAAACATATAATAAAAATGGGCCCAGACATCTTAGAATGAATTGCAAAAGAGATGTGATTTTTTCTAGACCTTGATGAATGAGAGAGGAGATAGCAAGTTGATAGATACAATCTGGGGAGCAAAAAGGGAGAGTTAGAGAGTGATTTCAGTGGTACAGTTAGATAAAGATTAGAACCAAGTTAGTCAAAAGAGATATTTGCAAGACAAGGCGTACATATGCAAAAGGCAATATGAGAAGATAGAGGACAGCAGATAATAATGGAGCTAATAAAAATGATTGCATGTGGTTTGCTTCTCCTCAGCACTGTTCCAGGACATTGTAATGCACTTTCACACTCAATCTTCCCCACAAATCTTTAAGGTTAGTATTAACCTCATTTCACATCTGAGGAAATGCAGGCACTGCTATGTTTTATTGGTTCCTGAACTTGTCAGTGGCAGAAGTGACATTTCAAACCCTTGGTGTGGTTGCAACATGAAAATGCTGCAGCTGTGGACTAAGCATCAGATAAGAACTGACCAGAGGATTCTCACCAGCCAGTCAGCCACCATCTGACTTGGTCCTCCCCACGTCACACATGCTCTTTCATTCCTCCCTTCTGTGGTGTCTTTCTTTGCTTTTTCCAAATTATCTAGTTCTCGTGTTACCACAGGCCCTCCCCTGAAGTGTCCAGTCCTTCGTGACTCAGTTCTGCTAACCATAGCAATCATAGCCATTACAATCTTGTAGTCAAAACTTGTTCCTCTCCTTGGATTATTGTCAAGGTTGTAGTTCATGGGTGTATCTTATCTTCTGTCACAGATTGAATGCTGCTGTTGCACACTTCACCCCAAATTCCTGAGTGCAAACCTAATTCTTCATGTGATGACATTGGAAGGGAGCCTTTGGGGAGGTGATGACATCATGAGATGGAGCCCTCAGGAATATCAGTGCTCTTATAAAAGTGACCCCAGAAAGCTCACTTGCCCCTCCTGTCATACGAGGACGCAGTGAGAAGACAACCATCTATGAATCATGAAGAGGGCCCTCACCATACATAGAATCTGCTGGAATTTTGAACTTGACTCTCCAGCCTTCAGGACTATAATAAGGAAATGCCTGTTTATCAGATAGCAAGTCTATATGGCATTTGGTCAGAATAATCTGAGTAAACAAAGAATATTTTTCCAAAAAATGTTCCATTTCTTTAAGGGAAGAAATATTTTTTCTTCTTCTTTTGTATTTTCCTCAGAGTTAATAACTTAATTCATCTATAATAACCAATTGATTACTGGTTTCTTTTTAAGATTCCACTCAGCTCCATCTCATATGCTTGCTGAATGTCTTTTTGAATGTTTCCCTAAACAACCAAGTCCTGGAAATCAGGGATTCTGCATGTGAGTCTGAGGGAGACTTTAAAGCATATAAAATCTCACTTAATTTTCACAGGACTTATCTAGTGTCATTCATATTGGGGAATTTGAACCACACTAACCAGAACCACACAATGATAATGCAGAAATAGATGGTTAAGATTTGAATCTGGGTTTGTCCTTCTCTGGAGTCAAGATCTCCTAAATGGCTATATTTTCACTGGTTTATTACTCTCCAGTAGGTTTATATTGACACTCAGGAAACTTTCTCAATTTCTACAGTTGTTCAGTTACAAGCACAAGTGTTTCTTTTCATTCTCTTTAGTGTAAAAACATAAACAAAGAACTGATTCCACAATGTTTGTATGGATGACCCCTTGATTCTATTTGAAATAAAAGGGATCATATACATAGATGTTTTAAACACCTGCTATTTTCTGCTTCTTAAAGCAAATTATAGCCATTTTATAGCACACACGTTTGTAGAGTATATTTCTTTTGCATTTTAACAGCAATTCTTAAATATACTTGAAAATTCATTTTTATAAACATCAAATTTTCTGTGTGAAGCAGTTTGGTTTTCATTTTTTTGTTGTTGTTTGTTTCTTCCTTCAATTACATGTCAGCTGTCACTTACCCTTGTATCATCAGGCATATATCTAAGAACCCACTTCTAGGTCACTGCTTCTAATTCTTGTGGGAAGAGATGCTAGCAAAACAAGTGTGCTAATGAAATCACAACGCCTGAATTAGAGCCCAGGGGAGTAAAATATGTAGGGCTTAGTGCCCAGGCTTTGTCACAGCTGGTTTGGGAGCTTAAGGGACTTTTGTGACATCTTTCTTTTCTGTGTCTCTAGTTGAGGTGATTGTAGTTTGTGAATACCTTTGACAGATTATACAGGACATAAAAATTCTGAACGGAATCTTGAGCAAAGTCTTGGTTTAGAGATAGCATTTCTTTTGACTTTTAAAGTCAAAGTCTCATTTTGGAGACAACAACCAGTCAGAGAGACATGGCTCACGAAATAGGTAAGCATCAGAAAGATTTTAGGACTAGGTAAATGTGGAGTCAATGTTCCTTTGAAGAAGTGGAAGAAGCAGTCTGCAATGGGCACTCCAGGCTGGGCAATGGAGGGGAAAGTTGTGGAGGTAAGGGCAAGCAGGTCACACCTGGGGTGGTTAATAACATAGGTGGGCTTGATATCTAAGCAGCGGGAGAGGCAATGATTTCTTTTCAGTGCAAGAAAGAAGGTTAGAGTTAAGATTCGCTGCATCTTCAATGCACAGACTTCTCTTGCCTTCATGTATACTCAGAATGACTCTGGGATCCTTATCGGCTGCTTCTAATTTAGACCTGTGACTGTCGGCGCTTTCACAGAGCTCATGCCTCTCTGAAGTCGCTCCTTATGAGGCTTTGTGAAAATTTTGGACAGCTTAGGACACACGCATGCAGGGGAGAAAAATGAAAGAAAAAGAGGGCGATGAGAAAGTGGGTGCATTTTATTTTTCTGCAGTTGGCCTTTATTTTTTAAATAACCTTGCACTCCTTTGCAATTTCCCTTCAGAGCCGTTTTTTCTCTGCTCTCTCCCTTTTTCTTCATTATTTTAATGGCTACATCTTTGCTCTGATGTGTCAATGGGAGTGGAAAATCCTGTGAAGCCAGGGCTTAATGAAATGCCAGCTGGAACAGAGGGATAAAGTTTCTTTGGAGCGGCTTCAAAGGGACGCAGGCAGGGTAAGCTCGGGGACAATGGTGCCCAGGCCTCAGGACAGAGACAGCCTGGCCAGCTGGCCCAGCCTGGCCCTAACGAGGCATGAATGGATGGGGACACACATCACCATGCCACTGGGGGTGAGGAATGGAGATTTACACACACACACACACACACACACACACACACACACACACACACACAATCCTTCTCTTTCATAACAAATGGTTTTCTCCTGAAATGAGTGGCCAAAATGTGACTCCTGCCAGAAGAAGCATAAGCTAATTATGTTCAAAAGTCCTAGCTTCCTGGATGCAGGCAAGCATATCTCCTCCCACCTCCCTGTTTTAGAATAAATTTTACATTTCTTTTTATAGGAGAATTACCAGGGAAACCTTAGTTTTGATAAGACTTGAGAGAGATTTATGAATACTCATTGGTCATTTTTGGTCAGGTGGCATTTCTCTTTTCTTTTTTGTGAATAAAGCAGGAAAAGTGACTTAGAAATAGGCTATAAATCTAGAAGGCTCAAATGCCACGTCTGACTGTCAGCCCCATTTAGGTCTCCGCTTCCGAGGCCTCGTATATTGAGTGACATCAAACATAATCAGATGCAGTTTGTGGCCAGAAGGGATTTTTTGCAAACTGCAAAGTACCTCAGCCTCTACCTGGTTCATTCATATGTATTAATACGTTTTGTATAAAACTGACTGTCTTACTCCTGGTGTTTTGCTAATGAGGGCATTTGATTAATTACACTGACTAGACCATTTTATAAAGTAAAGTTTTAGAATTCTTAAAATTTTTCTTATACCTTTACAGACTAAATCTTCTGAAAGCTGGGGTATTTCAAATCCAGAACAAGCATGGAAAAAGATAATTTTCACCCATTTTCTTTGCTTATGAGAACTGACAAGCAAGGGATTGAAATATATGTCATATTCCAAACAACAAATATTTACTTGGAAACCAAAGACTGATATGTTTCTTGCTCCTTATGGCCTAGAAAATAAAATCTGGACCTTTGTTCAAGTCACTTCCATAAGCAGGTATAAATTACCCACTGTTTGTGGCTACTCTGCTGTCCTGTCTGTTGTGAAATAAGCCCAAATAGGACACTGTTTTCAATGTCAAGAGAATTCCCTGTAGGCAAGACAGAATTATACATAAGAAATTCCATTGTTGTTGGTCAAAACAGCATAATACTATAAATTTTATACAATCCAAATTAATTTTCAGGAAAATTCTAAGAAGAAAAAATACATAGGATTATGTAGATTTTGGTTCAGGCTTCCTAGAAAAGGTGAAACTGAATTCTGTTGGTAAAGAGAAAAGGAAAGATATTTCAGAAAAAAATTCATAAACAAATGCTTAAAGGAAAGAAGTTTACATTTCATATGAGGAAAACTACAAAAAAAAAAAAAATCCAGAATGATTGTTTAAAATAATCCCAGGAGATAACGATTATCTGGGGATAATACCAGAGATGTCAATAGGACAAAAACAAGAAAGGCCTGCATGTTGGGCTTGCGCTTTATTCTGCAGGTTATGGGGAGGCAAAGGAGAGTTCTAGTCTACTTCATCAGATCGAGTATGGTATGTTGGTGACTCGTTTTGGCTCTGTTGTCACAAGCAGACATTGTTTCTTCAGGGTGACAGGTATGCTCTGCACTGCCCAGAATCTTTTCCATTTACCTCTGGTTGAGTTTTTTTTTTTTTTTTTTTTGCGGTACTGGGGATTGAACTCAGAGGCATTCTACCTCCGAGCTACACCCCCAGCCCTATTTTTTTTATTCTGTATTTTGAAACCGAGTCTCACTAAGTTGCAGAGTGCCTCACTAGGTAGCTGAGGCTGGCCTCGAACCCGGATCTTCCGGTCTCAGCCTCCCGAATGCTGGGATTACAAGCGTGTGCCACCACGCCCGGCTTCTGGTTGAGTTTTGACAGTAGAAGGCTTTGACAAGTGACTGAGGCCTCAGAAAGAGGGATAGATGGTGTTTATGTGTCCGCAGTCTCTCCAGGGCTCACCATACTTGTATTGATGGTGATTTCTCTGTGTCCACAACATCTACCCTGCAGCTCTTCTTCTCTGTCACCAGTTATCACCAGATTCCTTCATGGGTGGTAAGAGCTTCTGGCTATTATTAGCTAGCTTGGGTCCTTCATGATGCCTGTTTTTGCTTCTTCATCTCTCCACTCACCTCTGAGAAGGCCTTTTGAATAATCTCTAATCTCTCCTTAGTGAAGTCCATTGCATTTAGAACTTTTTTTTTTTTTTTTGGCCAGGACTTTGATAGATGATAGAAATAGAAAGTTTGATTAGAAGAAAGTTATAATAGTTCAAGGAAAGATATGAGGAGCAGGAGTATGCAAGATGTATTATAGAAAGATTTAGGGTGTACAATGGAGTGTCTGATTAGATGAGGTACTCTAATACCAATTGATAAGGAGTCAATTTTAAGAGGAGCCATCAGAAAACTATGAAAGAGGTCCCAAAGGGTAAAAGTCAATATTCAGAGGATCACAAGGTAGGGATTATAAGTGTTAAGATTAGTGCCAATTCTAAGGCAAGTATAATTTGAGCCCGATTTTGTCTACTTTAGAGATAATGTTGTGAGTAACGTAAAGCACTATACACAGGTGAATTCTAATATATTAGCTTAATTATTATTATATTTCCTTTGGGCATTTTTATGCTTGGGTTAATATATGTTGATCGTATGCAGAAGTAACCCAGATGCTTGCAAATGGACAAGACATGGTATTACCTCCCAACTCACACTTTCTTTTATGTATATTCCTTTTTTTTTTTTTGCAGTACTAGGGATTGAACCCAGGGGCATTCTTCCTCCGAGCTACACCCCCAGCCCTATTTTGTATCCTTTATTTTGAAACCGGGTCTCACTGAGTTGTGGAAGGCCTCACTAGGTAGCTGAGGTTGGCCGTGAACCCGGATCCTCAGAACTCAGCCTACCAAATGCTGGGATTACAAGCGTGCGCCACCATGCCCAGCTTCTTTTGTGTATATTCCTATCACTGTAATTGGCACCATGCATTATTATGCTGTAGTTTCATTCTACAGCAAAGCATGTGGACCACAGACAGAGTGGTGGGAAGACCTAAGTTTCTGGTGTGACAAGAAGACTTGTGTAATTTCCACTTATAGGGTATAACTGTTAGTAAACTCTGCTGGTAAAATTGCTGGGAACAGGACATGCTCTCAGGGTGAGTTAAAAATTCATGGGAAATCTCTAATATTGCTGGTTGTATCATGTTGAGAAGTATCTATCTAAAGGCATTTTTGTAATTATTAGAATTAAATGAATTGAAATTCAGAACCAGTTTCTAGCCTTTATTTCTGAGTTAATTTTCATAAATGGAGGTGTTTGTGAACATGTTCTGATCATGCTTGGTGGACCTTCATTCATTCCTTCCTTCCTGGAAGACTATCACTCAAAATTCTTAGAGGAGACTGCCAATCTGTGTTCCCTCCTTTTCCTTTAATTTTAAAGGATATTCATACCTTTATCCCAGAAACATTCATAGTGAACATTTTACTTTTATAACTTCTGATTTTAGAGAAGGGATACCCAACTGCAGTGTTTAAGGCAGGAGTCTTATATTTCTTCCTAGACAAAAAAAGAAAAGATGGAGATACTTTCTAAGATGCAATCTTAAAAGTCTTGACTATTTGGGGATGTCCTTAAGAAAGACTTAATTGAAATTTAATTCAGTACAGGCAATGTCCCAAAGGCACTTGAACATACATTTGAATACCAAAGATGTTCAACCACATAGCAGAAGAGAACATCTCTTTGAAATAATAAGCATTGTGTTTTCATAATAGTTCGGAAATAAATTACAACATCTGGATGTATTACTTTGTGGATTAAGACATATACTCACAAAGGCACTCTTCAGTACCTGCAACCTGATTGGAACACAAACACACTGTCTACAGTCTTATAATTGATAAGCAACAGACTTGAAATATATGGTATAAAATTAGATATAATTATTTAAATTATGAAGATTTTCCAAAAGCAGTAATGTTGTGTGATAAAAATAATTCCTCTTGTAAGAAAGCTGTTATACATAAAGGCTTTCTAGTACCTTAGATTGAGAAACTTTTTTTTTTCTTTTTGGGTACTGAGGATTGAACCCAGGGGCATTCTACCTCCTGTGAACTACACCCTTAGCCCTATTTTATTTTGAAACAGGGCCTCGCTAAGTTGTTAAGGCTGACTTCCAACCTGTGATCCCCTCATCTCAGCCTCCTAGGTACTGGGATTACAGGCATGTGCCACCATGCCTGGCTCAGAAACTCTTATTCTGTCTCATGGCATATACCACTTTAGGCATCTGATAAAGAACTAAGCTCAACCATGAAAAGTACACATGTATACGATTGTGTTAGCCACATTAGGGGAGGACGTTAAGGATTCCTCAAAACATATTTATAAGACTTCCCCTTTCTGGGACTCTTTCAAACACAGATAAGGAAACTTCACTCTGCTAAGATTCTTCATAACTTCCACTTTTAAGAGACATTTTGGTCTTTTTCATTCTCACTCTCAGCTTTGACTGCAACTTGCTCCTCCAATTTATCTTCCAGTAAATTTCATTAGGAAACTTCTTCCGTTTCTAAAACAATCACCTTTGTTCTGCTACACCGGTCCATTTCCATGTGCACACCTTGCCTATGCTATCATTCACTGATATATTACATATACTTATGGTCCCTAGACCAGGTAGCTGACCATGGAGTGTATCCCTCACCAAAGATACAAAGCTCTGTCTTCATGAAGGTGACACTCTCCTTTATAGGAATGCTCCCTCCTGTTTGCCCTCCTCTGTCCTCCTACTTAACTATCAGACCAAGGTAAAGTTTCTCATCCTCAGTGAAATCTTTCAATTCTTCTGAAGTGTTTTTTGGGGTTTTTTTTGTCATACTGGGGTTTGAACTCAGGGGCATTCTATTTCCAAGCTACACTCCCAGTCCTATTTTTTTTTATTCTTTATTTTGAAACAGGGTCTCACTAATTTGTGTAGTGCCTCACTAAGTAGCTGAGGCTGGCCGCAAACCTGATCCTCCTGTCTCGCCTCCCAAGTATTGGGATTACAAGCATGCACCACCACGCCCGGCTCTAAAGTTTTTAATATTCTATAATGTGAACCACCTGTTCAGTGTGTGTGTGTGTGTGTGTGTGTGTGTGTGTGTGTGTGTGTGTGTGTGTGTGTTACTGTGAATTGAACACAGGGGCATTCTGCCTCTGTGCTACACCCACAGTCCTATTTTATTTATTTATTTTAATTTTGAAACAGGGTCTCATTGAGGGCTGAGAGCCTTGCTAAGTTGCTGAGGCTGTCCTCAAAATGGTAATAATCCTATCTCAGCCTCCAACTACTGGGATTACAGACATGCACCAACATGTCCAGCTACCTTTTCAATCTTTAACAGGTAATACTTCCATTGAGTGTGAAATTATGTGTGTATACTCCTCATGTCTATTTAGCTTGATGATCCCCCTTAATTCTTATAATCTTAAAATATTTCTTTGCTCTCTCCACAGTACTCATGTAATATTCAGGTCATTTTATTGACTGATTATCATATATACTATCCTTTCCTATAATAGCCATCAGAGAAACAGTCTTAAGAAAACATCTTGCATTTTCATGGGATTTTAACCTTTATAGCAATATAAATTATCATAGTATATTGTCAGAATAATCTCTTGATTTTTATGATAAGTAGAGAAAGGGGCATTATTCTCATTTTAAATATAGGAGAGCTAAAGGAAATCAGCTATTTGCTCAAAGTCACAGAGCAAACAATAAAGAGCAGAATTTGAGATCTCCTGGGTATATTCTTTCCTGGTCCCTCCACCTTCCATAGGTCTTAAGTATTATAAAACAGACCTAGGGGAAGTACATTTTAGGCAGCATGGAATGTAGTATACAAAAATTTTTAATTACTCTTGAGTGGGTATGAGACAGAAGATGGCAACTGAACTATGCAGGTGATTCAAAGCCTCCCATTCAGTTTGGCCTCCTCCTCCTCCACAAAATGGAGGCTGGTGGCTTATTGACATTTTCCTTTCTCTTCTCTCTGATCTTTCATTTATGTCTGGCATAATATTGTAAACACAAAGTTTAAGCCCCATGGGAGCTGGGTGCAGTGGCATATGCCTATAATCTTAGTACTTGGGAGGCTGAGACAGGAGGATTGCAGATTTGTGATCAGCCTCAACATCTTAGCAACTTAGTGAGACTTTCAGCAACATAGCAAGACCCTGTTTCAAAACAAATAAACAAAAATAAAATAGAGATAGAGGTGCGCTTCAGAAATAAAACACCCCTGGGTTCAATCAATCCCCAGTATCAAAATAAAAATTGCCAGGGGAGTGAAAGTTCCTCCCCAAGACTCAACTCCCATAAGGGATATCCCTCGACTACCAACGTGGATGGGATTGTTTTTTTTCTTCAGATTCTGAGAGTGTGAATACTCACTTTATGGAGGTAGTGCTGAGGAACAGCCTGATAGGGATCCTTGCCTTGTCTTCCTCCTTTACAGTAATATGTTCATATAGTTCACTGTTTTTAGCATTATTTCTTCTGGATCATTTCACTAGGTTGTAAATATAGCTCATAAGTGTTAGTCCAGCTAGATCCCATAGCTTCAGTTCCTCAGCGCTGCTAGAGATGGATCCTATTGGTCCGTACAGATTCCAGACAGGATCCCTATTCCCTGCAGCTGTGAGCACTGCCTCTTCCCAGGCCACACTTCATGCATCCCTGAGCAATGTGCACTCCAGTGGATGTCGAAGATGTGCACTTTGTCTTTCTGTCACACAGCACTTGCCTGCAGAAGGATCTTCAAACACATATCATTGAGCCAGTTGTGGTGGTTCATGCTTGTAATCCTAGTACTTGGGAGGCTGAGACAGGAGGATCATAGGTTCATAACCAGCCTCAGCAACTAAGTAACTAAGTAAGGCCCTTTGTAACTAAGTAAGACCCTATTTCAAAATAAAAAATAAAATAGGGCTGGAGGTGTAGCTCAGAGGTAGAATGGCCCTGGGTTTAATTCCCTAGCACCACAAAAACAAACAAACAATATTGACAATAACAAAAACCACATGATTGAATGAATGCATTTATTACTCCTAATTGCATTATTTATAATTTGATAAAATAAGGACATCAATCTCTGTTCTTATTTTTGCAACCATTGTCTGCTTTAACTAAGTACAAAGTGTACCTTTAAAATAGAAGACATTTAGGTAATGGGAATGTGATGGGGTACGGTGAACCCCAAATCCGTAGGTCCTTGGCTCGTGGAAAAAAGAATTTTAACACGTGCCAGTCAGGAACAACATAGGCAGGTTTATTTTAAGAACTTAAAGGGAAACTGGGAGAAAGGGGAAGGGAAAGCACGGAGCGGGAAGCGGGAAAGGGGTAAGGCATGGAGGAGAAGGGCACGCTGCGCGC
>PVLC010031905.1:0-18495 GCA_004027655.1 Graphiurus murinus | reverse complement strand
TTAATATTTGGATACTTGATAATTTGTTTTATTATGTAATTGATAAAATGGTGATGTGTATTAATGTTAGTTCAACCATATATTTATACTGTCTGGGAATGTGTGGTTATAGTTTTGTGGGAGAAATAATTTGTCAGTGTTCACCAGCTTGTAAAACTTAGTGCGAGAGCTTAAACATCTAAATAAATAATGAAATGCAAAAAAAAAAAAAAAAAAGATGTGTCTCCTATAAAGAGCATATAAATTTTTGTTTTTTTAATCCAACCTCATAATCTTTCATACTTGAGAATATAGATCCTTATAGTTAGCATAATATTTGATGTCATCTTACTATTAATTTCCTATGTCCTGACTATTCTATGTTCATTTTTTCTATGTCCATGCCTTGTTCTAGATTATTCAGCTTTTGCTGAAATATTTTAACACTACGATAACTTGTATATATTCTTTTAGTGATTGTCCTTAAGATTATAACATGCATTTTAGACTTTCTAGACTCTATCATACATTGGGATTTTTCCCTCTTGGAAAATAATGCCAGGATCTTAGAATACTTTAATTCAATTTACCCTTCTATCTTGTTTTTTATTATTGTGTATTTAAATTCTGTGTCTATTTTAAACTTGATATTATTTTCATTACATTATAGATTATATTAATTTAAACTTACATATTTACCATTTGCATTGTTCTTCATTCCTTTCCTCATCCTCTTTTCCACATGAGATCATTTTGCTTTTGCCTTAAGGACTTCTTTTAGAATTTCTTTTAGTGCAGGTCTCTGGGCAACAAGCATTCTCGTTTTTGTTTGCTTGCAAATGTCTTTATTTGCCTTTATGTTTGACAACCATTTTTAACTATGTAAATAACTCCAGGTTGACAGTTTTTTTTCCTTCAGTATTTTATTTATTTATTTATTTATTTATTTATTTATTTATTTATTTATTTTTGTGGTACTGGGTATTGAACCCAGGGGCATTCTACCTCCAAGCTACACCCCAGTCTTTTTTTTTTTTTAATATTCTCTATTTTGAAACAGGATCTCACTAAGTTGTAGAGGGCCTCATTAAGTAGCTGAGGCTGGCTGCGAACCTGTGATCCTCCTGTCTCAGCTTCCCAAGTACTGGGATTACAAGGGTGTGCCACTACGTCCGGCTCCTTCAGTATTTTAAAGGTGTCCTCAGTTCTTTCATTCTCTCTGGGCTGTTGCCTGGGTTGAGAAGTCAGCTGTTGGTCTTAGTGTTGCTCTTCTGAAAGGAATATGCCTTTTTTTCTTTAGATGCTTTTGATTTTCTTTTCATTAATTAGAGTGATTTTACGTAAGTATAAGTGTGGTTTTCTTTGTATTTCTTTGTATTTTGGGGTTCCTTTCTTCATTAATTTAATTTCTCTATATTTTAATATTTTTAGATGGCTTTAAAAATTATTCTTGGCCATTATATCTTAAAATATTGTTTCTGCCCTTTCTGTCTTTTCTCCTTGGGAATTCTAATTGTATACATATTAAAATTGTTCATCATGATTCATATGTCTGCTATGTTATTTTCTATACTTTCCCATATTTTCTTTTTCTTTTTCTTTTTTTTTTTTTTTTTTTGCGGTACTGGGGATTGAACTCAGGGGCATTCTACCTCCGAGCTACACCCCTAGCCCTATTTTTTATTCTTTATTTTGAAACCGAGTCTCACTAAGTTGCAGAGTGCCTCACTAGGTAGCTGAGGCTGGCCGCGAACCCGGATCCTCCGATCTCAGCTTCCCAAATGCTGGGATTACAAGCGTGCGCCACCACGCCTAGCCATATTTTCTTTAATATCTGTGCTTTGGTCTATTGTCTGTTTCTAGCTAGATCTATTTTCCAACTCACTAATCTTTTTCTTTTTCTTTTTTTTTGCGGTACTGGGGATTGAACTCAGGGGCATTCTACCTCCGAGCTACACCCCCAGCCCTATTTTTTTTTTAATTCTTTATTTTGAAACAGGGTCTCCCTAAGTTGCGGAGTGCCTCACTAGGTAGCTGAGGCTGGCCAGAGAACCCGAATCCTCCAGTCTCAGCCTCCCAAATGCTGGGATTACAAACATGGGCCACCACGCCCAGCTCCAATTTACTAATCTTCTCCTCAACTCTGCTCAGTATGCTCTTTGAATCATCTATTAATTTCACAATTTTAATTATTGTATTTTTTCAGTTTTAGAATTCTACCTTTCTTTCTTTCCTTTTCTTTCTTTCTTTCTTTTTTTTTTTTTTTTTTGGTGGGGGAGGGTACTGGGGATTGAACCCAGGGACATTCTACCTCTGAGCTATCTTGCCTGCCCTTTTTATTTTTTATTTTGAAACAGGGTCTCACTAAGTTGCTGAGGCTGGCCTCAAACCTGCAATCCTCCTGTCTCAGCCTCCAAAGTACTAGGATTACAGGTGTATGCCCTCACATCCAGCTCCTATTTTTGAAAGATTCAATTTTGTATGTGCTTTTATTGGTGCATTATATGTAGTCTCACATCATAATATAAGTCATGTTGACAATGACATACAAGCACTTTAAAGATTCAATTTTTATCATAAGGTTTTAAGTCTTATCTAAATTTCTTGAATATAATTTTATTTATTTAAAATATATGTCAGATCATTTATATGTATATATATATCTATGCATATACTTCCATTGACTATTATTTTCTTGATTCTGTTTATTTGTATGTCTGGTTATTAGATGGTAAATATTTAATATATAATATATGGGCTCTGAATGATGTGTTCTTATTCCAGAGAACATTTGCTCTATTCTCTGGCAAGCAAAAAGGATGAAATCACCTCAATCCAATATGAATTAAGTTGAGGCATGTTTTCCATCTGTAAGATTCTATTTTTTGCTGGTTTGCTACATTTCCTAGTATATAGATCTCCAAAAGTCCTAAGATCCTAAAATATTTTCTCACAATTCTCCACCCCATGCTTGAGGAGATACTCAACTCCAATTTTTGTCCCATATTGAGAGATTTGTGAAATCTTTACTCTGCTTTTCAGCCTCCTTCTGTCTAAATTCTTAGTCTCTGGCTTTGCATAGTTTCATTAGTAAAGACCTTGTGTTAGTCTATTTGTGCTATCCTTGCGGAATATCTGATACCAGGTCACTCATAGTCCTGGAATTTGATAAGTCTAAGGACTGAGGGACTCACATCTGCAGAGAGCTTTCTTGTTGTGTCATTCATTGAAGAAGGCAGACGGTCCAATAAGAGAATAAGAGGGAGCTGAACTCATCCTTTTATACTGGCACCAACCCACTCTCGTGGCCTAATGGTAGCACCACAGGCTGACCACTAAGCCCTTAGCATAAGGTCTTTGGGGGACGTTTAAGATCCAAACCCTAACATTCCACCCCTGCCCCTCAAAAGCTCGTGTACATTGCACAAGGCAAAATGCATTTAGTCCGTCTCCAAGAGTCCTCAAAGTCTTAATAGTTCAGCAACCCTCAAAAGTCCAAGTCCAAAGTTTCTTTTGAGACTCAGGTAAACTTAGCTATAAGTTCCTGCGAAAAATAAAAATAACATGTCACATTCTTTCAACACACAACAGCACAGAATAAATGTTCCTGGAAACATGGTGGCAGGATGTGAGCTCTAAGTCTTGCGGCCTTGTGACAGCCCACCTGCCACTCTCTTGTGCTGTCTCTGCTCATTGCCTGGAGCTTCCTTTGCCAGGCATTCTACATTCCTGGCATCTCTAATTTGGGGGATCATCACTGCAATTTTGGATTCACTATCATGACTTCACACATTGCTCTCTCAGGGGCTGCTTGCAGAAAATCTAACCCTGCCACATACTGCCTGGCCTCCCAGACTTTCCTTTGAAATCTTGGTGGAAGCCTGCATGACTCCACAATATTTGCATTCTGCATGTCTACAAAACCAGCATTACATGGACAATGCCCAGGTCTGCTACTAGGAGCAGTAGTCCACTGGGACTTTGGCTGCAGTGGCCTCTGAATACCTGGATGGCTGAACATGGGGAAATAAATCCCAGGGAAATAATTCTGTAGGTGGCCCTGTGTGAGCAGGTGCCCTAGGCTCTTGTAAATGAAAGTCTTTGAGCTTGAAATGGCTGGTGTCTTGCTGATTCCTGAGATGATCTTATAGGTCTTTCCTATTGTCCTAGTGCAACGTGCTTGGCTTCTTTTCAATGGCGCCAATCTCTTTAGCAACTATGCCCTCCCTGGCCATAAATCTAAACATGTTCCTTTCCTAGTCAAACTTCAAGTTTTTCAAATCTTTCTGCTCTAATTTTTGTTCCTAATTCTCATTATAAATCTCAGTAAAAGGAGCCAGCAATACTCATGCCATAGCCTGAATGCTATGCTGCCTTGAAATTCCCCTCCACCAGATAAACAAATCTGTCACCTTTAAACTCAGCCTCCCAGTCTCAGGGCATTGACAAAATGTAGATAAGTTCCTTGCCAGAATGTAACATGCATGGACTGTAGTCCAATTTCCAAAAGAATCACCATTCCCAACTGAGACCTCATCTGCTTTCTTACTAGCATTCTAGTATTCTGAGATTCTATCAAAATTTCCCATTAAGCTTTGCTTCCAGGATTATAGGTTTTCTCTAGCTTGCATCTTCAAATTTTTCTAAATTCTTCCCATAAGCCAATCCCAAAGGCTTCTGAAATCCATCGTCAGGTATAGTCACTGCACTCACTCTACTTCTTAGTACCAGTTTTCTGTGTTAGTCACCTTTCTGCTGCTATGATAAAATATCTGAGACAATCAACTTATAAAAAAAGAAAAGGTTTGTTTTGGCTCACAGTTTCCGAGGCTTCAGTCCATGGTCACTTGGCCTGTGGTGAGGCAGAGCATCCTGGTGGAAGCATGTGGTGAAGCAAGCTGCTCACTTCATGGTGATTTGGAAACAAAGAGAGAGGAAGGAAGGTGCCAAGATCTCAGTTCCCCTTGGATGGAATGCCCCCAATGACCTGACTTCTTTCCACATGGCTCTGCCTCCTAAAGATTCTATCACTTCTGATAGTGCCATAGGCTGGGAAATAAACTTTAACAGATGACCTTGGGGGACACTGGAAATTCAAACCATAATAAGACCCTTTTCTGGAGAGTCCTGAGTTATTCAAACCCCATTCTTGTTCTTTTCTGGTTTCCCAGGTAATTCACTAACCACTACCCCTTCAACCAATTTTCCACTTTAATCTCATCTGTCTCCCTGTACCATGCTGTCCTAGAAAAGGGATGGTCTTTAGAATCAGACAGATCAGAACTTGAATCTCATTTCCTTGGGAAATTCAGTGTTTCTGAGTTCATTATCCTAGATGATGAAATGAAGATATCAGATTTTGCCTTGCCAAGTTGTTGTAGAGAATAAGTGATACAATCTGTTCAAAGTACCCAACCAGAGCGTATCTCTTTCTCCTTACAGATACCTAGACCCCATTCAAATCACAGCTCTTCCTTCCCTTCCTTCTTTTCATTCCTTCCTCCCTCCTACCTCAGTAAGAGCTACTAGGAAGAACACTGACATTCTAGCCTTGTCTTTGCAACTACCCTAAAGGCAGGAACTTGAACAATTCACTGCTCTCTTGGAGTCTACATTTTCTTCATCTGGAAAGTAAGGCGCTAAAGTGGGGGACCTCTGAGATGCTGTGTTCCTGAAACAAGCTGTGATGTAAAGTGAGTGGGAATCCCTCTCTCCTTCACTGGGTCTTTTCAACTGCTGATAATTCTTCCTCCTTTACTCACATTCCACTGCATTGTTGGAACATGTCCCTTCTGTCTGATTTTTGCTTTTCACACTAAAAATGTTTATCCATGAGGATTTATGTCAGAATGGCGGAGGTAGGGTGGTGAAATTATTTCTGCATGTTAATAGAGAGAGTCTTAGCTCTGCAAGAGCAAAAATGTTGCCCTTAAGGGAAAAACCTGTGCTTTGTGGGGTTATGTCCTCTCCAGCCCTTCCCCCACATGTACCCGATGAGAGGGAAAGCCAAGTTCATGACAGCAAGTTACATTTTTCTTCCTTCCTTCCTCTTTCCTTCTTCCCATCCTTCCTTCCTTAGTTTAAGCTCCCAAGTAATATACAAAAATATTTAACCAAAATGTGTTTCAATCTATGGAGTCAACTCAATTCTTTTATATGCTCATACCGTCTTTCTTTCATTTGAGCATCTTTTATGTGGGTGGCAGTGTGCTAAGCTTTAAGGTTGTAACCATGAGTAATACACAGTTCTTGCTTTCCAGGAATTCATTGTCTATTTAATTTATTCTCTTAACAAAATCTTATTATGGCGTGTCTCCGAGAGCAATTGGTATGAAGTGTGAGACGTTTATTAGGGATTAAACCCTGTGAAAGGAGGAAAGGAGAAGTTGAACGATGATATAGGACGGACAGAACCTCAGGAACCCAGTGGTGGAGTCTGGAGTGAAAATTGTCACCAGAGTCACCCCATAGTGGCCCCCAAGGGCATCTTTATTCCCCTATAGATTCCTGTCCTAGGGCTGTCGTGAGCAATCACCACAAACTGGGTGTTTTAAAACAATAGAAAACTATTTTCTTGGTTTTAGAAGCCAGAAGTCTAAATCCAGGATGTTGGCAGAGCCTTGCTCCCTCCAGAGACTCCAGAAGACACTTTCGCTTGCTTTTGCCGGTGTCTTGACTTGTGGCCCCACAACTGCAGTCATCTAGCTTTCTTTTCTATGTGTCTGTGTCTCAAATCTCCCTTTACCTTTTACAATTTTTGTTTGTTTTTACAAAGACTTTACTGGGGGGGGCATTAGGATCATAGCAAATTGGGAAAAAAGTACAGAGACATCCCATCTGCCTCCTGCGGCACCTCCTGTCATTGCCAATACCCTCAGCAGAGTGGCACGTTTGTCATCATTGACGAGCCTACATTACACTTTGTTATCACCCACCGTGTGTAGTTTACATTAGGGCTCCCTCTTGGTGTTCTACATTCCATGGGTTTGAACAATTGTATAATGGCATGTAGCTACCACACCTCTGCCTTTTTCTTATAGGGGCACCTGTCATTGGATTTAGCAACTGCCACAAATCCAAAATGATCATATCTCAAGACATTTAACTCAACTACATCTGAAAAAGATCCTTTGTCCAAATAAGGTCACCTTCATAGATTTTGAGGATTTGGAGATGTTCTTATCTCGTGGGGGCCACCATTAAACCCACTTCACTTGCTTCACTCAGTCATCAAATGTAGACTGCCTTAGAAAGGGTGTGATCTTCAGAGACACTGCACTCTGCAGCCAAGGGCAGCCCTAAAGGAGTGGACAGGTGGACTGCCTGCTGACTGTGTTCCTGCAGATGGGCAGCAAGTTCTTCCTCAAATGGGGAATCTAGGTGGCATGTATTCTTATCTACTATGTGCAGCCAAGATCTGTACTAGAAATCAAGATGTAGTGCTACTATAATCAGACAGAGTCCTTGTTGCTACCATCCTTGCAGCCTAACAAGAGAAAACAAATGTTAATTAAACAACCCCATAACTACAGATAAAATCTCTCCAGCACTAAGTGCTACCAAGAAGTATGTTATCATGAGAATATGTAGAAGGAAAGCCTGGTGCTGCTTGATCTGAGAGTGGAGAACATTACTTAGGAGAAAGGGAATAGCATGTGCAAAGTTTGGATCATCGCACAATCAAAAAAGTGAAAGAAAGCCGGCATGGTGGCACATGCCTGTAATCCAAGAACTTGGGAGGCTCAGACAGGAGGATTGAAGGTTCGAGACCAACCTCAGCAATTTAGCAAGACCCTGTTTCAACATACAAAAATAAAATTGGGTTGGGGTTGTAACTCAGAGGTAGTATGCCCCTAGGTTATATCTAAAGTACTACACAAAGAAGAAGAAAGAAGAAGAGGAGGAGGAGGAGGAGGAGGAGGAGGAGGAGGAGGAGGAGGAGGAGGAAGAGGAGGAGGAGGAGGAGGAGGAGGGAAAAGAAGAAGAAGAAGAAGAAGAAGAAGAAGAAGAAGAAGAAGAAGAAGAAAAAGAGGGAAGGAAAGAAGGCAGGCAGGCAGGCAGGCAAGTCAATGAGGCTAGAGTTACACAGCCCAGGGGAGTGAGGTGCGACATGAGATTGGGAAACAAGTAGGGACTAGTCCAAATGTGAAGACTTTGACCTGTGTCTGTAGAACATCAGAACTCCACTGAAGAGTTTCAAGAAAGAAAGTACAAGCTGGGCGTGGTAGCACACGCTTGTAATCCCAGCATTTGGGAGGCTGAGACTGGAGGATCCAGGTTCACAGCCAGCCTCAGCTACTTAGTGAGGCCTGCTGCAACTTAGTGAGACCCTGTTTCAAAATAAAGAATAAAAAATAGGGGGGTGTAGCTCGGAGGTAGAATGCCCCTGAGTTCAATCCCCAGTACTGCAAAAAGAAAGTACAATGAGTTAGGAGTGGGGAGTGAACAGACTAAGTTGCATTTGAAGGAGAGATACGCATTGACATGGGAGCAATAGAGACCGGACCTAAAGGAGGAAAGAGGCAGCAGGAAGGCCAGGTGGGAGGCTGTCGTGGCTCTAGCTCAGCCGGGAGCTGATAGGACCAAGAACTGAGGTGAAGATTGTGGAGATGGAGAGAAACCAATGGATTCCAGGGATATTTAGCAGGATTTGATGATGGATTGGACATGCAAGTAAAGGAGAGAAAGATGTTTAGGACGACTCCTGCATTTCTGCCTTGTGGAAGTTAACAAGGGAAGGTGATCCTCAATGAGATAGGAAGCATTAGAAAAGACTGGTGTGAGCTAGCACGTGAGCTAGCTTCCTACCAGAAGCTGGAAGGAACTGGGGGTTCAGCATCCTCCTGCCTCTCTCCACATTGCTGAATGCAAATCAGCTCCTCTCCATGTTCATGCACAAATCTTTGCTTTTGAGGTCTGTGCTCCTTGCCCGAGCTCATTACTAGCCTGCCGTATCACTAAGAGGTCCTGTCGTCTGTGCTGGCTCTCCTGTGGGTCCCTCCCCACATTTGCCATGGATTTTGGCTTGTGTCCCAGTCTTTCTATTTTATGTGATGCTGTCATTTTGGGGGACCCCTATGTTTATCTGGGTCTCTCTAATTCCACTTCACCTCAGCTACTCATCCCCTTTGATACACCTTGTTCTCGTGAGCCTCCACATTATACCTTGTCGGCTCCTAAACATCATACTCCTCTCTCTGAATACAATCTTCTATCCTTCTAGCTCGCTCATAATATTCACTACCATGACTCTGGGGTTGCTGTTTGTTTGTTTCATTTTTGGCCCTACGGATCGAACCCAGAGGCATTCTACCTTTGCGCTATACTCCCAACCTTATTTTATTTTTTACTTTTTGAAGCAGAGTCTGGCTAAATTGTAGGTTGAAGGGTCTCACTAAGTTGCTGCGACTGGCCTCGAACCTGCAATCCTCCTGTCTCAGCCTCCCAAGTACTGGGATTACAGGTGTGTCGCCGTGCGCAACTGACTCTGGTTCTTGACCCCTTGATTTTCCTCTCATCAGCCCATTCCCAATCTCACTTTCCTTCCAGCTGACGTAGAGGGATATATCTCTACATTGATTTGCCTTGCTCGAGCCTGGTCTTGTATTTTGTTTTAGTTTCTACATGCACTAACACTCTGTTTCCCTCTAGCCTTTATCCTGCTTATGGCAGGCAGAGCCCCAAACAGTATGAATCCTAGCTTCTCCTCCACTTAAAGCCCATTGTGCACCGCTGGGAAAAGTCATCGGGTTGTGTGAACTGACAGTATCACAAATTTATGGTCTCTAAGCCCTCAAATCCCAGACTATTCGTCAGAGAAGTCTGAGCATGGGTCACCAGCTAAGATAGCAGTTGTGATATACACATAGAGAAAGCTGCCCAAGGAGAGTGGACGGGAGGACAGAAGAACAAGACAGCAGCAGACTGAGGTATGAATGAGAATGAAGAAGCAGAAGGGGGAAAGGAGGCGTGAGGGCATTAGGGAGGGTGGCTGAAGAGTTTGGGTATTTTACACATATTACACATATTACGGAGAAATGCCCAAGAAAGAGGGAAAGACTGAAGTTGCAGAAAAAGGGATGATTACAACTAAATTTCCAACAGTAAAAAAGGAATGTGCTTCAATTCAAAGAAATACTTTGGATACACAGAATGTAGAAACACAGAATTATCATGATATGTGGTTATAACTATGTAGATGGTATGCACATGTAGATAAAATCAGAAAGGATGAAAAATAAAGTCCTTATGTCTGTTCAGTAGGATTAAGGCTGAGTATTTTCTTCCTAAATTTATATGATTGTTATATACAGTTTTTAATAAGAAATGGCATTTGGAAAAGATGAATGGACTCATTGTAATATTTTTTAGTAGGGCTAGAAATTTAAGCTGTAGAGTATGGAGGTTAAAAGACAAAGTGCGATGACACACGCCTGTAATCCTAGGTACTCAGGAGGCTGAGGCAGGAGGATTTCAAAGTCCTGGCCAGCTTTGGCAAGTTAGCTGTCTTACAAGGAAAAAAACAAAAGGGCTGAGGATGTAGCTCAGTGGTAGAGCACTTGCCTAGCATACATGAGACCCTAAGGTAGATCAGCACTACAAAAAATAAAAAAGTAAATCTAGGTTCACAACTGGCTTTTCCACTTGCTCGCTTTGTTTTACCATTTAAGTGTCAGTTGCCTCAGCTATCTCAAAGGGGGATGGTGATAAATTTTCCTTCCTAAGCGTGAGGATTCAGTGAGACGCAGCACGTCTCTAGGGTTCGTGGCACATGGTAAGTGCTTAGTAAATGTTATTGATTACTGTTGCTGCTAGCTCTGCCACTGCTCTGGTCTTCAGATGTCTTCACAGCAATTATGATTTGGCAGAGTGGACTGCAGAAAGGCTTTGGAAATAGATGGACCAAGCAACTCTATCTCCTCCCATTTAGCTAGTAGTTAATGTTATAAGTCATTCTACATGTCATTCTATTGAAGGTATTCTATCTTTCTTTCTGGTTGTTTTTTTAATTATTCTTTTGTTCTTTTGCACTCTATAGTTTTACTATACTGAATCTGAGTGTGGATTTTTACTTCTTTATCATACTAAGTACTCAATGTGCCGTTTATGTCTGAGGATTCATATATTTATCCATTCTAGAAAATTCTCTTTGAATTGTACCTCTTCCCCATTTTTTCCATTCTCTCATTCTAAAACCCATAAAAGGTATAACTTAGCATTCTTAGTCTATTCTGCATATTTATTCACCTAATTTTTCTATTTCTTTTTCTGTCTGAACTTCATTCTTTTTCATTTACTTGGATTCTCTTCCAGGTAATTAATTCTCTCTTTAGCAACCTTTAACTAATTAATTTTTATCTCAATAACTATATTTCTACCTTTGTGTGTGGGGGGGGGAGGTTACCGGGGATTGAACCTAGGGGAATTCTACCACTGAGCTACACTTCTAGCCCTTTTTCAATTTTTAAAAAAGGGCTAGAAGTGTAGCTCAGTGAAACAAGGTCTTAATAAGTTACTATGCCCTGGCCTCATATCTGAGCTCCTACTCTTTCAGCCTCCCAAGAAATGGGATTATTGATGTGCACCACCGAATCTGATTTTGATGACTAATTCTAAAGGTTAATTAATTAATTTCAGAGATTCTGTTTACCTCTTTCCCAGGAAAGCATCTTTTTTTCTCATGTGTTTTATTCTTCCTTTTGTATCTTTGATCATTCTAAATATAATTTATAGGCTTTTTCAGCATATAATATTGTTGAAGTTATTAAGGGCCTAATTCTGTTGTTGGTTAGGTATGAATTTTTTTTCTTCTGATGATTTGCTGCTTTGTTTGGTAATAATTTTAGATTATGAGTTCACCTTCAGTAGTGACTTATTTATGGCTTTATTTGTGGAAGTCTGGCTTATATCTACATTTATGTAAGTGTGAAAAAAAAGAGCTTGTGTCCTTTCGGGACATTTGCACTTTGCTTCTGCCAAAAGCATCAGCCTAGGACCACCATTTTTTGTTAATTTTTTCAAGGAGTAAATTTCTCAAGGAGTAATATTTTAACTTCAGGCCTTCATAAAGTCTGCAATTATAAATTGTCAGGAGGACTTACCCCCCTTCACCAGAGCCCCAAGAAAAATAAGTGTTCTCATCATTTCCCTTTACCTTCCAGCAGCCTTTTTTTAAGCTTACCCTTTCACTGATACTGCAGTCCTATGAAAGTCCTGGATTATATCAGGATCTCAGTTCTAGCTCTTCACCTTTGGAGAAGTATCAAAAGTCCCATTTCCTGAACCGGTACAGGCATTTCAATCTAAGCCATGGTTACTGAGATGGAAACCTGTGCTCTTTCTCTCCTACTCCCACCACATGCCCAAGGAGGTGCCAGTTTTTATATTTTTCCAACCTTGTTCTTACTTTCTTCTAGGTCCTAGAGATTTCTTTTTTCTTTCTATGCAAACACAGCTGTGCATTTAAAAGGATATTCATTGTATTTTGTTGAGTGTTTTTCAATAGCCCTCAACACTCTTATGATTAATTAATTACTGACATAATTTATGTTTAATGTTCATGTTACTCACAGATCCAGAAGCTCCATAAATAATCTACAAACAACGTGTGTATTTTTGCTTAATTGTAAATCTCCAAGTCCTAACACATGCCTGACACATAGTAGGTCACAAGTAAATGTTTCTGGAATGGACAGAGTTACAAGAGTTAAATGAGAAGCTGTGTGAAATTAGCACATAAAAGGTACACCACAACTAGAGGTCATGTGTTCCTAGAGTCTTTTACTTTCTTCTTCATTTATGTGGATTCTTGCTTCTGGAAAAGTAAAAGACTCTAATGGTAATACCTTATTATCTTATAGTGAGCCACCATAATACATGCTAAACCTCATCTCCACTCCCACAGGTCAGTTTGATTTGGAGCAACTCCAGATATGGCGATTGAAAGGATATTCCTCACAATTGGGTCTTCTTACATTTTTTTGCAGTGAATGGGAGTGGAGTCAGTGGAAAGGCTGAGTCCTTTGACCACATCGCAACATTTCTTCTTTTAGTCTTTCTCTCCTCTCCCAATGTGGTACTTTCTCCAGCATCCATGTGTGTGGGCTGTTATCTGACCAGCACTGAAGTAAGTATAAAAAGATTCCAATTCTAGTTAAAATTCTGCCTCTGATAAGTTGTGTTATCTTAGGCAGTTTGCTAACATTTCCTTTATTTGATTTCTAATAAGGAAAATGAGAAGTTTGGGCTCCATTGTGTCTAAAATCTTCCCTGATATAAATGGTTTATGCCTGTCAGACCATCTTCAACCTTCCATCACTAGCAAATCAGCATTTCACTAGCTTGGTTTTCTACCTATTGTCCTTTTCTTTGCCAGTTACCTCTCTTCTTACCATCTCCACCTTCAGCCCTGGTTTATCCCCTATTATAACAGGTAAGCTACTGGAGGGTGGAGTAATGTCTGCATAGAACCTGCAGATTAATAAATGATCAACATTTTTATAATAATAATCACACTTTTTAAAATCCTGATCCCTTGAGCTCAAACTAATCCTGCTCTACCCTTCTCTGTTGACAAGTAAGTAATTGCTTGGACTCCTCTAATTGAGGGATTTGTATTTTCCAAGTGTCTCACACTCCCTGTGATACGTTGTCAATATCCTCCCTAGATTATCATGAAGTTGACAAGGACAAAAATGAGGGAGGAGGCCCTTTCAGAGCTTTGTAGGTATTCAGGGACCTCCCCCTTCTTCTCTGATTATGGTAGGAAGCAATTCATGGCCTGAAAATAATATTTGCCTGGGATTTGGTGGTTCTAGAATTGATTTTAGTGACAATACGTTGGTGATCTTGGGCAAGTAACTCACCTCTCAAAGCCTCATTGTTTTCTTGTAGTATAAGAAAGGATTAGACAAAATGATCAAATAGATTACAGTTTGTATCCAGGCTCTGCTTTTTTAGCAGCTGCTAAACTGTGCACTCACTAACCTCTCTGGGGATCAATTTCCTCCTTTTCCTAATCTTCCAACTGAGATCAGCTATTAGGTTAAAGACTCCAATCTTAACTCACTGCTCCATCTCTTGCAGCAATCAGCTCAGTTCTCTTCCAGAAATCTTCAGGCCTGTGATTTCTCAGTCCCTAAAATGGTGACTGGATGAAGACAGTGAGAAGGTAGAGATCATGGGGTATAAAGAAAAATCAGTTGGTGCGGTGGGACGTATTTGAGTACAGTTGAGAAGCAATGCAACCCTCCTTTCCCTGTGGTTACTCAAGTCCTGACATGCCAACATCCCTTCAGGTTCCATTTGCTCCACATCAAAACTTCTAGCGACTGGTGACCTTGGCCATAGACGCCTCAGCTTGGTTAGAAGGTGTATTTCACTTGAAGATTGCCACACAAAGAGCCATTGAAAAAAGGAAACCTAATACAGAGACTTGATGGATTCATCCTGACCCTGCCCTCTGTGGTGGTAGACCAAAGGGCACACATGAATCCTAGTTCTTAGGATTAAGAGATTACCTTTAGAAAAGGAAAGAAAAATAGATAGTGTTAATTAATTTTTCTTTGTGGCCTCTATCCTTTTTCTGCTTTCTATTCCTCTTTTGTCTAGTCTCAAGGAAAATCAGTGGGAGAGTCCCGGCCTGTCAGCAGATTTGGCTCCTTTGCAGCCAAAGACTGACTGTGGCCACTGTGAGCCACCCTGCCCCGGCCACTCCTCTTCCCCTGTAGCTCTTACACAACAGCCAAGCAGGCAGATCAAGAGTCCAGCCCTTGCTTTTCTTTCTGGGCTTCTGAACTTTTCAAAGGATCCCTTTGTTACTTAATGTCAACCTCTCCCCAAAGGCCTGTATTGAGAGCCAAGGAGGCTCAGCCCCGATGGGGTGGTAGCTTCCATGAAGGGTAAGACATGGATGGGGACTTGCTGGTGGCCTCTGGGATAACCTTGGAATCTGTGCTTCCCCAGAAGAAAGTGGTCTTGCACTCTCAAAGTCTTTTGTGAGACTCACCTGCTAAAGGAAACCCTCCGGGTTATTTCTATTTCTGCTCTGATTGGTCTTCACTGGGCATTCTCTCAGACTGCTCTGTGTGGACTGCCTCCTTTCTGGAGGCACTTCACAGACTCTTGAATGTACAACAAAACACATACTTGGGCCAGAGACAAATTTGAAGGCAGGATTAATTCAAAACCTTGTGCTCTTTCTAATACTCCAAGCTCTCTGGTCCACATGGTACTCTAAGGTCAATAACTGACTTCAAGTGCCTTAGGGAGAGGTCATGTCCACTTGTAAGCCTGGTTTCATTCCTTGGCAATGCTCAGTGGTCACTCATGGCCTGAGTACCTGTGCTCAGATATGGTGGATTCTGTCTTTCTGGAAGCCTGGGGGCATTTTAGGAACATTTAAAGGATGCCTTCACTCCCCAGGCCACAGCGCTCCATTCTTCCAAGCAGGCACTGACATGGACTTCTGACATGGTAGGGTACAAAACTACCAGGCTAGGGTACAAAACAACCAGCCTCAAGAAAGGACCTGGGACAGGGAGCTTACACAGCTTGAGCAGTGCTCCCTGCTATGTAGGAGTGCTCACTGCCAGGTGTGCCAGGAAGAGGAGGCTGAGGTAGGAGATGCAGCAGCAAGAATCATTCAGAGTGAACTTTGAAAGCAAGTGGCCCAAACAGGTTCAAATCTTGACACTGTCGATTATTCATTGGGTGGTGCTAAGATCTGAATTTTGTGTCCCCTCCCCCTAAAAAAACCCTCATATATCAAAATCCCAACTCCCAGGTAGGGTCTTTTCAGAGGTGGTTGATGGGATTCATCCCTTTATAAAAGGCTAAAAAGTGACTCTTTGTGGGATGGGGTGGCACAGGCTTATAATCCTAGTACTTGGGAAGCTGAGACAGAAGGATCACAGGTTCATGGACAGCCTCAGCAAGTAGTGAGACTGCCCCTGGGTTCAATCCCTAGTACACACACACACACACACACACACACACACACACACACACACACACACTGACTCCTCACCCCGTCTACCACGTGAGTCAAGAAGGCACCATATATGAAGCAGGAAGCGGGCCTCACTACACAGCACATCTGCTGCCACCTTCATCTCAGACTTCCCAGGCTTCATAACTATGAGAAATAAATGTTATCACTTATCAGCCACCCAGCATATGGTGATTTGTTGGAGTAGCCCAATAAGACTAAGACAGATAGTGTCTTAGAATGTTTACTTGCCTCTCTCTAAATCTTCATCTGTAAAATGGGGTTCATGCTAGTTATCTAAGGAGGTCGTTATGAGTACTAAATGAAACAATATATAGCTAACCCTTTGTGTCCACAGGTTCCACATCCATGGATTCAACCATCTATAGATGAGAAAATATTCAGGAAAAAACAACCACATCCATACTGATCATGTATAGACATTTTTTGTCATTATTTCCCAAACAATATTGTATAACAACTATTTACATAGAATTTACATTGCATTAGGTATTATAAGAAATCTAGAGATGATTTAAAGTATATGAGAGGCTATGTGTAGGTTACATGCAAACACTGTGCCATTTTATATAAGGAACTTGCACATTTGAGTCTCCATGGACAAGGGGTCCTGGAACCAATGCCACATAGCTACCAAAGAGTTCTTAGAACATGGTACTTCCTCCAGAAGTGGTAGATGGTATAATTAAGATCTGTATTGACCAGCCCAGTATCTAGCTTGAACTCTGTCTCTCATTAGCTTATGACCTTTGACAAGTTGCTTGACCTCTTTGGGGTTCAGGTTCCTCATCTCTGGCAGGAGTAAGAGTGGGGAGTTGGACTGATTACTTTCAAGTTCCCTCCCAACTATACTGTTATTTAAGTCTATGTCTACCTGCCTCATCTCCATAACTGACTCAATTCCTTGGAAAGCTTCTCAAGGGCAGGGACCGTTGCTCTTACTACTCTATAGTCAAAGACAAAATCCCCCAGAACAACCACAACAACAACAGCAGCAGCAACAACAAAGCCTAGTGGATATTTGTTTTGTTCAATAGGAAAAACCCTAATGTCGGGAGTTGGGCTTATCTTTCTTGTGATCTGGGGACCCACAGTATAAACCTGGGTCTGTGAGGACAGCTTTGCCAGCTTCCCCAATCATAGATGACAAAGATACCTAGGCAAGGTCAAAACATGAAGCATATTGGAAATGACTGATATGCGCTGGTGACTTGTCTGATAAACTCAATCTCATCTTACTGTACTTGAATTTAACCAGAATAAAAGAGCATGAGCTCATGTTATATCATGGAACGTGAAGCTCTGACTCCTCATTCCCTGTTCACCTTTCGGATAGGGCTAAGCATGATGGTAGCCAAGCCAGGTAACTTTATTCTCTGGATGGCATGAAATAATTAAATTATCATCCCATGCCCTCTCTTCATTCTTTTTCAAAACAAATAAAAACACAAACTGAACTTCTGGGAAGATGACGACGGAGTGAGACACGTCTCAAAAGGCGCTGTGAGCTCGATTCAAATCAGTCGTGGAACCAGCTTTTTGAAAGAAGAAAAAAAGGAACAAAAGGGTGAAAAACGCTGCGAAAACTGGAATACAGCTGAGCAGAACCCGGAAGGCCGACCAGGGAGAGAAAAGAAGCCCATCTCCGAGGCCCCGGCGCCACGCCGCCAAGCGGAAGCCGCCATTGAGCTGGCCCCCGGTGTGGAGTCTACTAAGAAAGAAATATACAACAACCCTCTGCACCCCACCGGCCAGAGGTGGAGTGAGCGACTCCTGAACTCCTCATCCTAGCCAGGCGGCATTTCGAGGCACCTTCGACAGAGACCAGAACACGTGGTACGACCAGCTTAAGCCCGTGCAGCGCCATCCCAGCTCACCTCTCCCCACAGAGCTGGAGCAGAGATAACTGCACTCCAGAGCTTGAATCAAAACTGCCGCAGGAACAGCTTCTCGACGGAAGGAAGGAGAAGCAAATCAGCTCAAAAGTGAGTAAAGAAATGGGCAGCTGGCCGGAATCTAAGGAGCAGACCAGGGAGAACGAGGGAGCCGGCGCGTGCGCAGCAGTAGCAGCCACCATCTTGTCGACCGCCCACAGCAGCAGAAATCTGCCCAAAAGATCTGCAGAGGCCAAACAAGGTCTGTTTTTACAAACTTGCAGGGATTTTTATTTTGCTTCTTGCTGACGTTTCTTGTTTTCTGGGTTTTTTTGCTTTGTTTTGTTCCATTTTTACTCTGTTTTCACTTTGCATTGCTTCAATTTATGTATGTTTGTTCGGAGGATTGGTTGCTTTGTTAGCCTTTGCTAGACCCTAGAAGTCAACACCTGAAACCCACCAAAGACACCAATAGAGCAGGCAGAAGAAATACCAGAGTAATTGCAACTCAGTACAAGATACCATTCACAGAGAGAAAATAAAAATAAGAAACCTACAAATTCAGGGAAAGCGTGCAAGAGCAGCAAAGTTATAAATTTAAGAACAGGGAAACCATGAGAAGGAGAAACACAA
>PVLC010031904.1:0-18509 GCA_004027655.1 Graphiurus murinus | reverse complement strand
TAAAAGACCAATATACAAAAGTTAACTGTATTACCATAATGTAGGAATAATTAGAAGAAGAAATTGTATAATTAAATAATGTATTCAGAAAAATCTTCAAATATTTAAAATAAATATAATAAAAGGGAGGCAAGACCTATACAAAGATACTTACCAGACATTGTGAAGAGATATTTCAACAATTTAAACAAACATAGGCAAATTCTATTTCCTCAGTTCCCAAGAATCAATATTTTAAAGATGGTCAAAGGCTAAATTGTAGAATCAGGACAACCTCAGACAAAGACTCAGAAAATTAACAACATGAATCTAATGTTTACATAGGAAGGGATAAATCCAATGATGACATAATATTAGAAAATAAGCATTGCCCGTGCTGTGGTCTGGATGTCTGTGTCCTCTCAGAATTCTCATGGTGAAATGCTACCACCAAGGTGATGGTATTAGGACATGGGCTCTCTGGAAGGTGAATGGGATTAATGCTTGTCCTTCTACCATCTGAGGACACCATAGATCAATGTCCCTCACCAGATACTGAATCTGTTGACAGCTTGTTTTAGACTTCCTAGCCCCCAGAACTGTAACATAGATAAGGTTTGGTGTTTATAAGCCACTCATTATATGAGATTTTGTTTTTAAACAGTCTGCGTGAACGAAAACAACCACACAAAAGGCTTATAAAACTACAAATAGTTAAGACCATGGTGTTGACAATAAGATACACAAACCAAACAATGGAACAGAAATGAATACACACAATGGCATTTTACTCAGCCATAAAGAAAGACAAAGTTATGTCATTTGCAGGAAAATGGATAGAACTAGAGAATATTATACTAAGCAAGATCAGACAGGTTCAAACAGTCAAGGGTTGTCTATGGAAGCTAGGGAGAAAAATAGGAAACAAAAGGGACATTAGATAAATGAGGAGAGATACTAGTAAAACAGTAGGAGGAGATTGGGGAAGGGCAGTGGGGAGGGGAAAAGAGAAACTTGATGAAGGAAACAGTTCAAACAATCCTATGAACTCATGTGAAGTTATCAGTACCAATTTCAATATTATGAACTGGGAGGGAGAGGAAGTGAGTTGGGACCCAAAGGAAAACCCACCAGGTGCTGTGTGCATGTACGTTCCTATCATCACACTAAGCCTCAATATCATACACAGTTACTGTGCACCAATAAAAGTATATTTTTTAAAAAAGAAATGAAGACACTGAGCAGACCCATCCCTAATCCATGGCTGAACACAGTTGAGACTGCAGGATGGGGTAGGTAAGATGATGGTCTTTTACATACATGTTTCTGAATGAATTTGGTATCTATGTAGAAAATGGAAACAAGTGTTTGAATGTGTGAGGCCTTTAAGGCTCTGAAGAAATTGACAGGGAGAAGCCAGCTATGTCAACAACATGTTTAATTTTTTTCAGTTCCTTTTTTAATGTGTTTTGATTTCAAATACACATTAACTGGCAGGGATAACCAAATATTTCATCACCGTGTAACAAAAGTCACTAGCTTTTGAATCTATAATATTCTGCTCTTACTATTTCCTTCCCCATTTTCTCCTTTCGTTAATTGTGTCTCATAAATTCAATTCCTTGAGCATATTTGTTCTAATTATGTTTAATTGAATTTAAAAAATCCTTTTCCCCACAGCCAAACAATGAAAAACCCAGTGGCTTAAATTATGTATTTTTTATCATATATAGTTCCTTACTGTATAGGTTACTTGTAGAAAGAGAATCAATTGTGTGACTTAAAGCAGGAAATGATTTATCAAGAAATATTTTCCATAGAATAGTTGGATAGGCATAAAGGGGTGACCATAGGCAGCAAGTCTGGAAAAAGCTCTGCTGCAATCTGTTTGTGCTACTATAACAAAATACTGCAGGATTGATAAATTATAAACAACAAAGATTCATTTCTCATTGGGTTTTGAAGCTAGAAAATCTAAAATCATGCCATCAGCATATTTGGTATCTGATGAAGAAGCATTCTTTCTGCTTCTAAGAGGATGCTTTAATTGCTGTATTCTACAAAGTGACAAATACTAGGTCCTCACGCAGCAGAAGGGATAAAACAGAGACAAACCACTGCCAGAAACTTTAATCCCATACATGAAGAGTGGGATTCTAGTACCATCTGTGAAGACTGTGGACTCATGAATTAATCATCTTTGAAAGTTTCCACTTGATACTTTTGTACTGGTGATTAAATTTCAACATACACATTTTGAGGTACACATTCAGATTATAAACAATCCACAGATTGCTATTGTAGAACTGAGCTGCTAAAGGAAATCATACCAGCCATTCTTTAGTCCACATCTTGTTGTGGTCAGAGAGATGCACATCAAAAATCTACTGGCCCCACTTCTAATTCTAGAAGAACCAATGTTCCCTGGTGATCTGCTTTTCAGAATTTCTGGTCTAATTTTTTTATCCTTAAGCAGAGTTTATTATTCTTATTTTATTAAAGGTAAGCAGACTACTTATTAAAACAGGAGCAAAAAATAAAAACAATAAAAAATTTAAAAACTTGCCCCAGTTCACAAATCTGATTATGCAAATGTAAAGGGCAAAACCAGTATGGCTTAGGTAATGAAATTATTTTTACCTGTCATTGCTTCTTTCAAAACTGGTATCAGTTTAACTTAAGATTTTTATTTTCAGGTTTTAATGGCTTATTGCAGGGCTGACTAAAACAAAGTCAGCATGTATGGAAAAGTTAGTTTTAAAGAATGTTAGTTTTATTTTATTTTATTTTTTTAATTTTTATTTTTATTCATACATTGTAAGCATACATCTTTGTTAGTTTTAAAGTGTTGGTTTTAAAGGCTGGTGACATCAGCAAAAAACAATGACTGACATTATGTCTAGATAATTCAAAAGGAAAATATAAACAAACCACAAAGTGTTAATGCTGATGTATTCAGTCAGCCAGAATGTGAGTGCAATATTGCAGAAAGTTCTGGCTCCATTTAATTGATAGGTGCTTTTGGCAAAGTAAGTGAGGATTTGGCCCAAGGTAATAGCTCTGACATCTGTACTGAGACCTCTGGGCAAGTACATTCTGTCATCTATATTAAGTATCAGAGACTTGGTATATCCAAGTGTTCTTGTCAGTCATGCAATTTAAAATATGACAGAAATAACCCTAAACAAATAGGACAGTAATGTAATAAATCTGAAAAACATGGGCAAAAATACAATTCTGAACACTACTTTTCTTATTTCATAGGCTAAACAAAGCAATTTTTTCATAACTTTCTTTATACAAAAAAGGGAGACTACCTAGACTTAAAATATAGGTATAAAAATAAACAGCAAAAACCATAGAATGAAAATATGTGATTCATAATGACCTTGATTTTTATAAGACTGAAGACAGCTGAGAAACTAAATAATATAAAAATCTACTAAAGACCTTGAAATTTTGTTCAAATCCACCCAAGAATTTACAGAACTTAATCTGAGCTGCTTTTGTTGAAAAGCAGTTTTACATTTCAAATGAAACCATTTGGAACACCCGAAATCACAAGGCAAGAGGAAGAAGGAAACAAGAAGGTTGCCCCATGTATTTCTTGTCATCAGTTTAGAGTTCTCTACCTCCCTTCTTGCTCAGCTAAATCACAAAAAAAGGTTTTTGGCTCAGAAAACTTTGTCATGTTTTAGATAGTAAAAAGTAACACAAAGTATAAGTAGCCCACATCTTAGGGAAAAAAATGATGAGAAAATTAACATAAGTAGAACTAATAGGTCAATTTAATCATGAATCAATGTAAGATATAGAATTCTACAAATCCATAGCTGTAACTTAGTGGGAGTAACTATAAATTATTAAAATAATTGAGATATTAATTAGCTCTCTTGTTTTTAGCATATTATTAATCTTGTATGGCATGTAAGGTAAGCAAAAATATATTTTTAATTCATGAATACTATCAAACAACTTCTGATTACTTATGCTTATTAGTTCTTTTTTTAAATTTGTTGATTTATTTAGAAGTAGAGTCTCACTAAGTTAACCAAAATATTGAGATACCTGCCTCAGCCTTCTGAGCAGCTGAGATGACAAGAATAAATTTTATTTATATTAAAATATGCACAAGACACTCTGAAAGGTGATTTTCATATATAACTCTTCTTTATCTATCTTTGGAATGTTGGACATTCTCCTAACTTGGCAAAAGACTCTTTTATTTTCTCATTTTTTAAAAAACAGACAAAAATTTAATATATGGTATAATGGTGTTTTCATATATGTATGTAGTATGAAATAATTAATCAGCATTCTCACAGCTATAATCTAAAGAACTGACTATACAAATTAGAGGAAAAAAGATTACTGCTCACAGCTTTTGTAGATTTCGAGGTTCAGCCCATGTGAGACTGGATACCATGGATTTAAGGGCATGGTGATAGGAAGTGTAGAGAAGGAGACCACAAGGCTTTGCTCCTCACATCACGTAGGACAGAAGCAAGAGAGAGAGTGAGAGGAATAGGAACAATATATAATCCCCAAGGTCTCAGCCCCAGAGACCCATCTTCTCCAGCAACACCCTATTGACCTGGGCCACCACCAAGATAAATCCATTACAGTGGATTTAGCCATTGCAAATATTACAAACTAAGCCTCACTTCCAACGTTGTCACCCTGTTTTCATGAGGGCTAGGGCACCATTCTATTTTCAAACCATTATGCTCTACCTCTGCTCCCCTAGACTTTGAAGTCATCTCATAATGCAAAATGCATTTAGTCTATCTCCACGAGTTCTCAAAGTCTTAACAGTTCCAGCATTGCTGAAGAGTGCCAAAGTCGAAAGTCTCCTCTGAGACTCGAGGTCAAGTCTTGTGAGCCCCTATAAAGAAAATGAAGCTCAAAATAAAAAGGAAGTAACATGCATCCAATATACAATGGCAAAGAGTAAACATTTGCCTTCCAAAAGAGAGGAATAGGGACATAGAAAGAAGGAATGGGACCAAAACAATATCAATATCTGGCAGAGCAAGCATTTGATCCTGTAGCTCCACTTCTGGTATATGAGGTACATGGCAGTGGGATCAGATCTCCAAAGGGCCTTGTCAGTCCTGCCTCTGTGTCCTGGTTGATTACAATGGGAGACTTACTAGCTCTTCCAGCCTTACTCCATGACTTGCTGTTAACAACCTTTCCTTGCAGTCATTCCAGTATCCTGGTATTTCTAAATCTCAGAGGTTTTTCTTGAAGCCCTGGCTTCACCCTTACAGCTTCACAAATTGCCCCATTTGGGTCTCCTTGTAGGGATTCCAATTCTGTCACCTGTTGCCTAACTTTCCAGGCCTTTCCTTTGAAATCTGGTTGAAAGACTACATGATTCCCTTTTTCTAGCAAAGTCATCATTATGTGAGCACTGAGATGGACTGTCAATAGAAAAGGTAGCCATGCCCTCTTTAATTATTGTGGTTGGGGCCTTTTCAATCACAGCCTCTGGGCCCTCACCCATCTGGGCCATCACTGGCCACAGCTCCATCTGCCAATTCCATCATCACCATGGCAGAGCCCAACCCCCTGATGGGTGGTGCTGAACCTGCCTCTAGCAAGTCCACATTCCTTTTTTTGTCCCTATACAAAACATTTGATCTCCTTCCAGTCACCATATTTTTCTTTCACAGCACCATCTCTCTGGGCCACAGCTATACATATGCATATCTGGTTAAACTGCAAATTTATAAAATATCTCTATTTTGCTTCCCAATCTTCAAATTCAGTGCACAATTTGTTGAAGGCAGACATCAATATCCCTAATGCAGTTAGGATAGTTTTGCTCTTTTGAGATTTCCTTCACCATTTTAATGATCCCATCATCTTTAAATTTGGCCTCATACAAAGTTCAGGACATGAACAAAATACCAATACATTCTTTGTCAAAGTGTAACACATGTGGCCTCTACCCCATTTTCCTATAGAGTACTCCAAAATCTCCTGAGCAGTCTTTACAGTCCATCTTCCTAGCTACTTTCTGGATATTCCAATTTCCTCTCACAAAACAGTTCCAAAGACTCACAATCCACATGGTGAAAATTAGATATACTCTTGACTCCACTCTTCTGGCATGAATTTCGGTATTAGTCAGCATTCTCATACAAATTAGAGGAAGGAAAATTTATTTGTTCACATCTTTTACAGATTTCAGGGTTTATGCCCCAAAGGGCATGGCGGTGGGAAGTGGAAAGAGGGAGAGAGCAAGGCTTTGCTCCTTACATCATGGTGGCCAGTAGCAAGGATGGGAGTAAGGGGAGGAGGAACCAGGTATAATTCCTTAGGACCCAACCCCAGGGACTCAGCTTCTCCAGCCACCCTATTAGCCTGGATCACCACCCAAGTAAATCCGTTCCAATGGATTTAACCACTGCTTACATTACAACCAAGCCACACTTTCAACACTGCCACCAAATTTCTTTGAGGGCTAGGGGGCATTCAATTCTAAACCATTATAATATCCATCACTTCATAGGCTTATTTTGTGTGTGTGTGTGTGTGTGTGTGTGTGTGTGTGTTGAGAACAATTAAAATTTACTCTCTCAGCTGGCCATGACAGGCCATACCTGTAATTCCAGCACTTGGAAGGCAGAGACAGGAGGATTGCAGGTTTGGGGCTAGCCTCGGCAACTTAGCTATACTCTCAGCAACTTAGAGAGACCATGTTTCAAATTTTGAAAAAATAAGATAGAGTACAGGTTGTAGCTAAGAGGTGGAATTCCCCTGGGTTCAATCCTCAGTACCACCAAAAACAAAAACAAAAAACAAGAGAAAGAGCCCAAGATGGCGTCTGCAGGGAATCGGAATAGAAGGAACATACCTCAATATCACAGAGGCGATATACAATAGGCCCACAGCCAACATCATATTAAATGGAGAAAAACTGAAAGAGTTCCCACTAAAAACAGGAACAAGACAAGGATGTCCATTACCACCTCTTCTTTTCAATATAGTACTTGAGACTCTAGCCAGAGCAATAAGGCAAGAGAAGGAAATCAAAGGGGAAAAAAATAAGAAAAGAAGAACTAAAACTGTCCCTTTTTGCAGATGGCATGATACTATACTTAGAAGACCCAACAAAGTCAACCAAAAAACTTATAGAACTGATCAACAAATTCAGCAAAGTATCTGGATACAAAATCAATCTTAAAAAATTAGAAGCTTTCCTGTATGCTGACCATAAATATACTGAAAAAGAAATCCAAAAAACAATTCCGCTCACAATAGCACCACAAAAAATAAAATATTAGGGATAAACATAACCAAAGAAGTAAAAGACCTCTATAAGTAAATCTATTAAAAGTTGAAAAAGGAAATTGGTGAAGACCCTAGAAGATGGAAAGATCTTCCATGCTGATGGATAGGCAGAATAAATATCATCAAAATGGCCATCCTCCCAAAAATGATCTACAGATTCAATGCAATACCCATGAAATTACCAAGGTCATTCCTCAAAGACATAGAAAAATCAGTTCTTAAATTCATTTGGAACAACGAAAAGCCCAGAATATCCAAAGTAGTTCTTAGCAACAAGAACCATGCAGGAGGTATCACAATTCCTGATTTCAAACTCTACTACAAAGCCACATTAATAAAAACAGCATGGTATTGGCACAAAAACAGACACATAGACTAATGGAGTAGAATTGAAGACTCAGAAACAGACCCACATGCTTACAGTCAAATGATTTTTGACAAAGGAACCAAAAACATATACTGGAAAAAAGATAGCCTCTTTAAAAATGGTGTTGGCAAAACTGGTTAACCATATGCTGCAGGAAAATGGAAAGAAACCCCACTTTCTCACTCTGCACAAGAGTCAACTCAAGGTGGATCAAAGACCTGGAAGTTAGGCCAGAGACCTAGCAGCTACTTGAAGAGCGCATCGACCCAACACTTCAACACATAGGCACAGGTAAAAACGTTCTCTACAAGACTCCAAAAGCACAAGTAACTCAAAGGAAGATCAATACATGGGATTGCATTAAACTGAAGAGCTTCTGTGCAGCAAAGGAAACTATCAAGAACCTCAACAGAGAGCCCACAGACTGGGAGAAAATTTTTGCCAGCTACTCTTCTGATAAAGATTTAATATCTAGGATATACAGAGAACTCAAGAAACTCACAGCTAAGAAAACAAATAACCCAATCAAAAATGGGCAAAGGATCTAAATAGACACCTCACAAAAGAAGAAATACAAATGGCCAATAAATGTATGAGGAAATGTTCCACATCATTAGCAATCAGAGAGATGTAAATCAAAACTACCTTGAGATTTCACCTAACTCCAATCAGAATAGCAATCATAAAAAACAGGAACAATAACAAAAGTTGGCAAGGGTGTGGAGAAGTGGGAACCCTAATACATTGTTGGTGGGATTGCAAACTAGTGCAATCACTTTGGAAAACGTATGGAGGATGCTCAGATGAATGAGAATGAACCTACCATATGATGCAGCTATACCATTTCTGGGTATCTACCCAAAAGAATGGAAAACAAAATATCAGACGGATGCATGTGTATCTATGTTTATAGCTGCACAATTCACAATTGTCAAACTATGGAAACAGCCAAGATGTCCATCTCCAGATGAATGGATTACAAAACTATGAGATATGTACACAATGGAATTTTACTCAGCCATAAAGAACAAAATCATGTTATTTGCAGGGAAATGGATGCAACTGGAAAACATTATGTTAAGTGAGATTAGTCAGTCACAAAGAGTAAAAAAGCATATGTTCTCCATAATATGCAGATGCTAGGGAGAAGATGGGGCATAAGAGCGACTCTAGATGAAAAAGGAGAAATCCTAGATAAGCAAAGAAATTGACTTAACTGAAGGGGATGGACTGGGGGAGAGACATCCGAATGCACGTGATGTACTTTCACAAATATATCAAAGTCAATCACTAAACTGAACTTGAGAAACAGGGAGGGCTAGGGAGTGGGGTGGAAATTGGGGAAGCTGTTAAATGAGAAATGTATGCATATATGCCTTTATCAGCTTTTACCTAACAAAGATGTATGATTACAATGCACCAATTAATTAAAAAAAAGCCTACCCAAACAAAACAAAACAACAAAACTGCCTTGACAATTTTCAAATATACAATATATTATTAGTTATGGTCACTACATTATACAATACATCTCTGGAACTTGTTTCTCCTAACTAATTTTATAGCCTTTGGTCAACATCTTCCCATTCTCCACAATTTTACTCTCTTTTTCAATGAAGTTGAATTTGATATTTTTATATTCAACACATAAGTGAAATGATGCGATACTTGTATTTCTGTGCCTAGTTAATTTCAATTAGCATAATATCCCCCAGTAACGAAATCGCCTATATTTTTAAGGCTTCATAATACACCATGTTGGATATAGATCATATTTTCTTTATCCATTCATCTGTTAATGACCACAGGTTGATTTTATATCTTGGCTATTGTGAATAATGTTGCAAAAAAATACAAGAGTGCACATATGCACATCTTTTTAAAGGTACTGATTCCATTTCCTTTGAACACGTACCCACATGGTAGTTCTATTTTTACTCTTTTGAAGGAATCTCCATGATGTCTTCCACAACAGTTCTACTAATTCAAACTCAAACCAATTTTTAGCTCATCTGACTGCTAAACACTCACATTTAGCTCTTTATGTAAGCCTTTCCCAGACTCTCTCCACTTTTCTTTAGATGATTATGTATTTGACATCTATGTTTGGATATATTATATAAAATTCAGCATGTCCAAAGCTGATCTCCTGCATTTCTCATGCAAATCTTGTCTATATTTTATTCCCTTCTCCCTAATTAGTATGAAGTCATACTTCCTTCTTTCCTTTTATCATAGGTCTTCATATGCATGAGCTCTTAGATGACGTGTAAATATTTCCTCTGATTATTATCTTAAGTTCATTTCCTTCTTTCCATCTTTTCTGCCACTGACAGCTCAACCTACAGTGTATAATCTCTTTTTTTCGACTGCTACACTGAGCCATTCACTAATATCTGAGTTCACAAGCACCCTTGCCCCATACCCATTTATTAAGCAGAATCATGTTCATCCCTCTTAAAATTTTTAGACTGTAAGAAAAAGATACAAAACTGGCCTCAATACTCTAGTGACTTGTTGGCTATTTTGACCTCTTACTATATTTCAAGTCAGTAATTCATTTGGAAAAAAAAAAACATGACAAGAGTAATACAGCCAAAAGAAGGAAGTATGTTTTGTTCCATTCTCATTTCAAAGCCTAATCACACAATCCCGATATAGATGATTAAATGAATGAGAGCATTAAATAGAAGTGTTAGTGAGTCACATTAAAAAATAAGGATGGTGCTCTTTTAAACATCCTTATCAATGATGATAATAATTATAATGCAATATCCATTCCTAAAATGCATTTCCTTTACTCTGCACAATAACTTCATAAGGTCCATATGCAGAGTAGTTAATATCTGAATTTAACAAATAAAATAGATGATTAAGATTTAAATGTAAAGTCATGTGGGTATTGGCAAAGATGGAATTTATCCCATTTTTGTTTAACTCCAAATCTCTTGCTCTTAGTTTCTTCTCCTGAGAAGAATTGAATCAGCAACTATTGAAATCATCGTGTCAGTAAAAGTCTCAGAGTTGAAATGTGTGACAGTCTAAATTAGGCTTGTCATACTTTATGAATTTCCTTAACCCTTGGCATTTTAGTCAAGGAAAAACAGATTTCATTTATTATCCAATACAATGTTTTTCTTTTTTGAGAAAAAATTTGCTGCTCTTTGAATGTCCACAATCTTTAACTTTCTTTGAATATTTCCATATAGTAGTTGAGTTATATCTGTTTTATAAAATGTCAAAAGTAAATAAAAGGAAAACACAAGTTCCAAGCATTTCTCTCAAAGAAATTCTAGAAATTTGACTTTATATGTGAGTCCCCACTATAGAAAATGAGTTAAACTGATGTGACTACCCACATTACTCAGTGTCTTTATGACAAGCACCAGCAAATAAATGGGAAGCACCCCAGCTTTAGAGAAAGGCTGACCTATATTTCAAAATTAGTCTATCATACTTTTGAAGCATCAACTTTGTGTTCCAATTTCTTATAAAGAAAATATCATTTTTCACTTCTGTAAGCCTCAGATATCCTCATCAGAGAAACTGTGATAATGCCTAACTTTCAATGTCCTTTAAAGTATCAGAAATAGCAGTTTTCATTGTTTGTGTTATTATCACTGTTGTCATTATCCTCACCTTCATCAATAGCAGAAACAAGACACATTTTTTCTTTTTTTGTTTTTTTTTTTTTTCCTCCCCTCAAGAATTTTTGCTTTGTCCTTTTGGGGCTTTTTTTCTTTTCTAAAGGAAAGCAGCAAAGGTGTTAAGATTGATTACATACTTTGCTTTTTCTCTGGCCGCTATTTGTCACTGTTGTAAGTAAACAGTAAAATAAAATCTTCTTTTATTAAATGAGACTCCATACAAATCCCACATAGTCTGTACTTTGTGGGGAAAAAAGTAAAGTCTTTTTCAGGTGCTCTGATTTGATCTTTCTGTATAAATCAATAGTTCCCTACATGTACACTTCACCAAACTGAGACACATATCTGTAGTTACACAATATAGAACATCGACATTGTACACCAAACATTTTAAGCAGTCTTCCAATTTCTTATAAAGAAAATATCATTCAGTATTGCTACTGTTCAGTTAATTCCTCCATCGCTACAATATAAATCTAATTAAGACTTCGGCAAACACAATTTAGAACTAGAACTCAAAAATACAATTAAATCGTTTAAATGTAAAGAAAATGATTTTTGGTATTAAATGTAAATTACATTTTAATTCTAAGAATTCATCAGTTTGGAAGTTAATGAAATTAATGAAGCAAGAAATAAGATGCAAATCCAAAAGTTTATTTTATTTTGCCTACTTGGCTGCCTAGGGCAAATCCTAAAGAGGAATCAAAGCCAATTACAGCCAAAGGTAAAAAATTTTTACATGCTTCTGTTATGTAGTTATAAATAATCACATAGTCTGGAAAGGACTTTCTATAAAAGAGGCATATTAAATGTATATAAATATGTGGGAGGAAAGATGCATTATTGGTATCAGAGAAAAATTACACCTAAGGATGTATAGGATAATATTATTTTTATTAAGAAAATACAGGTACTTGCATGCTCAAAAATTCAAGGATGAAAATCTAAAAAATAATTTAAAAATTGAATGTGGAAAGACCTGGAAAATTCTATAATTTTGAAAAATTAAAGAGCAGTAATTACAGGTATTTTTGTAGTATGAACACTTTGTACTTACATAGTATGCATGCGAGATCATTCAGGGAGAAACATGTACTCATCTATTTCTCATATTATAAGAAAATATCCACACTAATTTTATTTAAAATTAGATTAAATACCATTAAATCAACATATCTATACATTAATATCATTTTCATGCTTTTGTTGGTACATTATAGTCTTATATCATAATGTAAATCATATATCATTTTTATAATACACAAAGTAATTTTTTCTGAAAAATTATTAGATGCATGACCCATTGCCATAATTCACATACTAGTTTTCAAAATGGCATGCTGTTCTGGAAAGTAATCTACTAAAATATTTTCCAAGTATCTCTGCCTTTGTTTCTACACCATTGTGAAATTCGCTTTTCTTTAGTGTGGTAGGACCTAGTGATAGCTTCTACAGTTTACAAAACAACAAATTGATGCAATATAACATCTGAGATTAGGCTATAAAATACTGACCTTCTGTCTTGTTGGGACTCTCATGTTCTCTCTATATGTTTGCCTGATGAATTGAGCTGGAGAGGTTTACATGGCAGGGAACTAAGGGTGCTTCTGGGTGCTGGAACTGACTTTCCTATTCTGGCCTTCAGGTGAGACTACAGCCCTGGCTAATGCTGTGATCCCAGCTTTGTATGAAACCCTTAAACTGGACCAGGTTAAGCCATTCCCAGATTCTTGGAAATATTATGAGATAATATTATGAGACAAATATTATGAGATAGCATGTGTTTAAAATCACCAAGTCTTGGGGCAAATTGTTGTATAGTGATAAGTAAGTACTCTACAACATCTCATTGAATAAGGCCAGTGAATGCATAAATAAGTTACTGAAGATAATCAAGGAAATTTAACCTAACCTCTTAGTGGAACAGCCATGTTCCAGAGTGCTATTTCTTGAGTAATGATGCTAGTATAAAGAGAAAACGTATTGTCATCATAAAACATGTGAGAGGAAAATAGAACTAACTTTCTTTATGTTGGAACTGGAGTTGCTGCCTTTTTTCTTTGTGTGAATTCTTGAAGGATGTATTAATCTAATGTTCTTAATCTCTGAAAATAAAACAAGAAAATGCTTTTAGTTCACAATCCTGTTCTTGAAAATATTTTATAATGTACTGGCTCACTCTTGTCTTTATAAGTAAAATATAGTAAGCATAGGCATCTCCTTTTAATGGCTCTCAGGTAGTATCTTTGAAGTTATATTGAAAATTATTTCTCACTAGGCAGTAATTTGGAAGTAGAAGTGGAAGGAAGGATAAATAGGCACTCTAATACCCATTAAGATGGTTCTGAAATAAAACATTGGGTTTAAATTATTCTCTTCTGATTTGAATTTAGTAGTCAACTTCAACTATAGCAATAATAACAATAAAAACCAATTGTGTATTTAAAGGTTTCAATTATATGTTGTTCATATTATTTCTAAATCTTAATGGCTTAAATATTATATTATTACTATATACTTATATTTTGTTCAAGTCTCCTTTAACAAAGTCCAAATATTGTTTTATTAACCAAAGCATTTTTGGTTAATGCATTGTCACATAAAAACATGTGAAAAAGTATTGAAATGGAAGATGTATATCAAAAACCTTTAAAGCTGGGCCTAGTAATACCTACCACTAATTCCAGGCTGAAACAGGAGGACTGCAGGTTCAAGTCCAGTGTGGGTAACTTAGTGATACCCTGTTTCAAAATAACAAGTAAAATAGTGCTGGCATGTAGCTTAGAGGTAGAATGTCCCTGGGTTCAATTTCCAGTACAAACAAAAATAAATTAAAATGAGAGGCAAACATTTATTCTTTTTAGTATGAAAATGCAAAGATGCCACTCCTTCAATTTGTGAAAGGTATATTATCTTTAGATTTGAACTTTTAATGTTCAAATTAATGTTTACACTTACATAGTCCTGTTCTGTATTTATGCTTTTATCCAAATTATAAATATGTTAGGCCAAATGACTATGCAAATTCTGAATGAAGTACTGCAAAGACTATTATTAACTTAAAGGATGGGAAGAAACACGCTTAAATTTGTTATCCAGGTGGAGTTTGCTGCTCTGGAAATTAGAAAAACAAAATCTTTGACATCCATAGCAGAGAATACGGATATGCATAGTTTTCCAAGAATAAACATGGAACCCCAATCTGTCAATTTCATTTTTACTTTTTTGATTATTACCACATCTAACATATTCTTACACATTTCTTCTCCTACCAGTAAAAGACTGATAACAACGAATCTAAGCAACATATTAGTGACTAAAGTTCTATCTCACTCCACCTCTTTATCCCATCCTACTCCCTTCCTATTTTTATAACAGGTCAAATTAAGAAATAGTTCAGGCTTACCATTCCTAATACTGAAGAGTCAACAAAACCCTCAACAAAAATAAATATATGTGAAAATCTTACACTTCTTGTTTGTTTTATTTACTCTTTTTAAAGTAACTTATTTCCTTGACTAAGAGGTTATTGAGAAGTGCAGACTTACTGCAAGAATTTGCTAATCCATCAAGTTCTCCTAGTTCAGGGTCACTAGAGTCAACCCACACTCAAATTACTCACCCTGTCAACCAAAAAGTCAAGCATGCAATCCGGACTCACTATCATGGTTTGGAGCTGGGATTTCTCTATGAGATATCACCAAGGATGTAGAGAGCACTGACTTGATCTTCTACTTTCAACACTGGACAAGATTCCATGCAGACAGGAATGATGGTGGTCCTCAAAATGTTTATGGAGTTAGTAGTTACAATAATGTTACAAATCTTCAAGTTTGTTTTAACCAGTGGAGTTATTTATATGTAACCTGTATAAACTCATATCCTAAGCTCTTATGGAGATTAATTCAAAGAGACTTAATCCAAAAGACACAAATTAACAAAAATAATTTGAGTTTTTATACTTCATGAAAAGTCCAACATTGACATACAGTAAAACTTTTTTTTTTTGCGGTACTGGGGATGGGACATGGGACCCAGGGGCATTCCACATCTGAGCTACACCCCTAGTCCTATTTTGTAATCTTTATTTTGAAACAGGGTCTCACTAAGTTGCAGAAAGCCTAACTAGTTGAGACTGGCCGCGAACCCGGATCCTCCAGTCTCAGCCTCCCAAGTACTGGGATTACAAGCGTGCAACACCACGCCCGGCAGTAAAATTTCTGATATTTGATAGTAAGTGGGAAATTAGGGAGAATCAAGAATTAGTGTGGCAAGGACAGATTCTCACTAACTCATTGGAGAATACAGAAAAATGGAAAACATTTATTATTATGTGTCTTTTGCAATTAATCTCATCTATTAGAAATATTGCAAATGCATGACCAGAGAATTACATTAAGTACCATAAAAATGCTTCTATAAGTCCTAGAAATAAGATAATTTTTTTGTCTTTCCAACATAAAGCTCTATTTTAATGTCAATAAAAGCCTTGCTGCGGTGCCTACGTTTCTAAATGTATATAGAGTTTTCTAATAACAGAAGCATAACATCATTAAAACTACTCTTGGAAATATTTTAATTATAAAAAACATTTTAAGGGCTGAAGAGTCTGTTAGGATTTGATGCTTGTGTAAAACATCCAAATAATTATCATTATAAACTTTACAGTTCGATGATAAAATAATGGATTTATTTTACTCAGCATTTTTTCTTTTGAAGAAAAGAAATTGATATAATGTAAAAGCTATACTTTTAGATATAATTTCAAGTCATCTATAATATGTAATTTCTTAACATGTGGTATTTCTTCATATACAGATAAGCTATCTGTCCCTTGAAGCATTAAAGGAAGCACAGTTCCAGTCTATGGTGTCATCAAGTACTCCAGAAAGATTGACCTGGAATTTTCATATTTCCATTTTTATATTAAATGTTCTCATTTTCTGGTTACAATCTATCCTTGGAATGGTCACTTTTTAATTCTCTTCCAAGAGGAGGCAATTTAAATTTGAAAGCATTAATCTTACAAAAATTCAATTTAAAAGCTTATCATTTTGGGTGGATTCACCTACTTCGTGACATTGTGTTTACTCTGGGGTCTGCCGCCTTCTCTGGGTATGCGGTTATTATAAATGGCTACTCATGACTAATGGAGGAAAATTCAAAGTCCTTGTCCTGGTAACAGCAATATGAAATTTGCAGTGGTAGCTAGATTAGGGGATATTTTTGTTCTTCAATTCTCTATTTTCCTTCAACAAAAGAGCAGGGATTATGTCTGAAAGGTCAGAGGTGATGACAATAGTTGAATATCTGTTATAAACTCATTCAAGTAAGAGCTTTCCTTTCTTCCCTTTTCTTCTCTCCTTTTCTAGAGAATTAATTCAAGAGATAACTGTCTATAATTCACTCCATCAATGAAAACCACCCATCATTGTTGTTCCTTTTCTTCTCTTCCTCTCCTCTCTCTCCTCCTCCCAAGTATCTGAGATGCTAATTTCCCATTCTGGACCATAGTAGATCAGGATCTTTCAAAGTTCATTTCAATTGAATTACTTTTATCCATATAACTGGCCAGAGTATGGTAATTTCCAAAAATCTGCATTGAATTTAGTAAAGAAAGATCCTATTATATCTGAGAACACAGTATTTATAGTCCAAACAAGGACATATTGGTGAGTGAAAAGAACACAGTAATTATTCTAGGAAAAAAAGGTACAATTTAAGAATATACCATGCAAATCTACCATGGGATTTTAGAAACTGTCCTATCTTATAAGAGTTTTGCAACTATTCCCTATGTATTTGCCTACTGCATGAACCTCACAGGAAGAGAAGAGGGTGGCCTGGTTCAGTATTTTACATAACTTAATGTAAAGCTCACAAACTCTGAAATAACCTCATGTTCTAGTGTCATCTTGGTCTTTCTTGTTTGTTACTTTTGCTTCTTTTTATTTTTCCTTTTCTTTCCCTCAGTTCCTTCATCTATAAAATGCAAGTTAACACAGTATTTCATAGAAAGGTTAAGTGAATTACTGAGACTTATGTGTGCATGGCATATATTCAGCTTTTGTAAATGGTTCATTTACAGCTGAAAAGAATGTGCATTCTTCTGTGGTTCAATCTGTAAATAGTCATCAGGTCAGGTTGGATGATAGTCTTGTTAAAGTCTACTATATCCTTACTGATTTTCTGTCTACTCATTCTATCAATTACTGAGAGAGGAGTGTTGAAATCTCAACCTGTAATTGTGGATTTGTCACTTTGCACTTTCAGTTCTGTCAGGATTTGTTTTGTGCAGTCTGAAGACCTTCTATTAGGTGCATACACATTGAAGATGGTTATGTTTGCTTGGTGAATTGCACCTTTCATCATTATGAAATATCTTATTTTATCCCTGAAAATACTGCTTGTGCCACAGTCTATGTTGTCTGTTATTAATATATCTACTCCAATTTATGATGAAAGTTTGTTCTGTTTAACTTTTCCATTCTGTTACTTTTAACCTCTATTATTATATTTAAATATTTATATTTAGTTTATGATAAGCAATGTACAGATGCCTCAGCTTTTTATTCAAACTTACACACTGTGTCTTTTCATTGGAGTTTTTATTTGTGTCTGATCAATATCTCATAGGATTAATCAGATAGATATTAAGTCTATAATTTTTCTATATATCCCATTGGTTCTTTATTTTCTCATTTCCTGTTTTCTTAGAGTTTACTTAGGTCTTTTACATTTATTTTACTTTATCCACTGTGTTGTCATGGGAGCTATAATTCACTGAAGTTTTGCCCTAGAGCTACCAATATGCATCTTTAATTAATCACAGTTTAGCTCCAAACAACATTACTTCATGTGTTATAATTTATGGTATCTCTACCACATACATTTCTTGTATATTTTATAAACCCTAGAGTACATTGCCATTATACTTCCATTAAACAATTATATTTTAACAGACTAAAAATAAGGAAAGTAACTATTTTTTTTGTTCATTAGTGAATCTTTTTTTTTTCCAGGATTATTCAATTTACTGTGTAGATCTAAGTATTCATCTGGCAATGTTTTCTGCAGTCCAGAGACTTTCTTGTGTATTTCTTGCAGGTTCTACAATTAACTCTCTCAGTTTTTGTTTATAAGAAAATGGTATTATTGTGTCTTATTTTTGTACAAACATAACTATATTCAGTATATATATATATATATAT